>JAWNNK010000121.1:0-23958 GCA_035045065.1 Hirtodrosophila trivittata | reverse complement strand
CTTAATGGAAATGCAATGCTTAAAAACGACTACAAAAGGCAATTGAAAGACAAGGCACGCGAAGTTGTAGAATGCTGACTGATACATAGCCGCAACATACCAGATTTAATGGAAACTCTAAAATAAAACTTTGGTAGGCCCGAGAAACTTATTAAAAGCCAAATTTCTCGTGTACGTAAGTCTCATGTTCGAAAGAATGTTTATTTATTTAATATTTTTTTATTTTTTATTTATTTAATGTCAGCTATTAACAGTCGACCAAAAATTACAATTTTTAATATAAATTAAAAGTGAATAAATATAATTTAAATTTAAAATTAAAAATTTAAGTAAAAAATTTAAGTTAATATCTGGGGTGTTCAAAATAAGAATATTAAATGATCCAACATTTGTTGCGAGGATTGGGAAAAACCCAGAAAAACCCAATCAGATCACTATGATTAGTAAAGCAAATTAGTGCAAGTTACTACGTGCTAAATAGTTAAGGATATGGTTCTTAATCGTATCAAAAGAGGATTCTGTCTTGAAGACTCGAAGAAGTCTGTTATAGTCAACACAGAGAACTCGAAAAGGTTCATGCAGAGAATAGTTAGTATTACAAGTATTTAGAGAAATCGAAGTGAAGTTACGAGTACGTCTCAAAGGTACAGAAAAGTTAATTTGGCTCAATAGCAGAGATGAGTCAATTTTGCCAATTATTAATTTATGTAAAAATAGAACTCTCAGCACCATGCGACGGTTAGTAAGAGATGGGAGGTTAATTAATTGCAATCTACTGTGGTAAGGAGGCAAATCAGTACCTGGAACCCAGTTAAAGCCGCGAAGAGCAAAAAGAAGAAACTTCTTTAGAACAGACTCAATTCTGTCTTGGTGTACCGAATATTGAGGAGACCACACACAAGATCCGTATTCCAGAATAGGCCGAACAAGTGAAGTATATAGCAGCTTAGTCGTATAAGGGTCGTCGAATTCCTTAGACCATCGTTTGATAAATCCAAGAGATTGAGTCGCCTTGTTGACTGTAAGCGCGATATGTCGAGCATGTAATTAAATGTGTGAGGCGTACTTCTATAGAATGACATAACCTTACATTTAGAGCAATTCAGAAACAATAAGATGCATTTACACCAAGCAAAAAACAAATCCAGGTCCGACTGCAATAAATAAGGACAGTTGTTGTCATTATATGATAAGCACAGCTTCACATCATCGGCGTACATTAGTACATAGGAGTGAAGGAAGATAGACGGGAGATCGTTAATAAATAAATTAAAAAGTAAAGGCCCAAAGTGGCTACCCTGGGGTACACCAGAGGTAACAAAGACAGGCTTAGACAGTGAGGATTTAAAAATAACTTTTTGGGTTCTACAAGAAAGATGTGTGGCTGTATGGAAATCCGATAGTACTAAGTTTTTTAAGCAAGAGATAGTGGTTAACGGAATCGAAAGCCTTGCTGAAATCTGTGTAAATTACGACAGTCTGCTTTTTGTTCTGAAAACCTTTGATAACAAGGGAGGTAAGCTCAAGTATGTTAGTGGTAGTAGATTTCGATTTCAAAAACCATGTTGGCAGGGTGAAATGATAGAGCTACATGAGTGTTGTAGTTGAGATGTTATAAGCTTCTCAAACACTTTAGGCATCGCGGATTATTTGGAACTACCCCTATAGTTTTTAACATCAGACTTTTAACGATGTTTGTGAAAAGGAATCATAAATGATTCCTTCCAAATGGTTGGGAAAGAGCACGAGTTAACAGACAATTCAAATAATTTAAGCAAGGGCTTACATAGAGAATCAGCACAGTACCTAAGTACACATCCTGGTACTCCATCTGGGCCTGGTGAATAACTTGGCTTGATTAAGTTAAGTTCGTTAAGTAACGAACTTTCCAGGATCACAGGACTAAAAATGCAGTTAGATTTCGGCAAGATATACGGATAAGGGAACTATTAGACTATTAGACTATAAGAATAAAGATCAAAATCTAACTTGTTTTCTAGAAGAAGCGGAGGGCGAGAGATATTTAGAAAATCCAACGTTGATGGAAGAAGTTTTCAATAAGAAACTTCACGTGTGCGCCATGTATAACAAACCTGGAAATACAAATTACAATTCAGACTTAGAAATCATCTTTTCCACAATTGGCACTGGAGAAGTGGTATTAAGCGGAGAATTCAACTCAAGACATACGTCTGGGGGAGACTCTAAAAGTAACCACTTTGGAGAGCAACTGAGCAACTGGCTCGTTGTTGTTTTGTAAGGCCTGCATCACAATGTCTCACAAATTCCAACGTTACATCCGACCAGAAATAATTCATACCTGGACTTCTTCATTACTACCAATACGGTTAAATTCATTACCCACGCCAATATCCGTTCTTCTTAACTACGCTGGATTATGAGTTGGATCAAGCTGAGGAATTGGTTATTATTGACTACAAAATTCTTATAAAGCCCCCACTATCATTAAAGACTTCAAAAATACTGACATTCCAAGATTCAGATATTTTGTAAATGTAAAATTGGAGAGTAATCCGCTTGACAAAAACAGAAACCTACCCAATGATGAAATAACGGAAGCTCCTGAGAAGATAAATACGTTTTTTAGTCATGCAATTGAACTCACGGTTCTAAAAAAATCAATCACCCAAAGAGGAACGATTCACATCTGAGACCTTGTTTTCAAACTGATTGCTATGAAGAAGACTCTAAGGAGACGCTATAACTGGTGAAAATCTTGTGAAAGCTCAGATAAGAAACATCACGAAATTAATTGAGGAACAAGTGATGATCAGTACAGAGACTTTTTGGAACACGAAATTTTAAAATATAAAAATTAACAATGAGACGTTTAAAAACCTGAAAAAAACTAGCAGGAATTAAAAACTCATCATCAATTGCTGCACTCAAAGTCGATGGTAGACTCTCTGAGGACAAAAAGAAAATAGCAAACATCCTTACTTATCAATTTGAAGAAGTACACAAGCAAAATCATATTTTGGGAACCACAGAACAGACTAACTTGGTTGAAGGAAGGATTCAGCAGATTATAAACATACCACCGCTATTCCACTTTAACCTTGAGCATAACGCGCTTAAGTCCAACACAAATAGCCGCACTGACCTTTACGATAGTTTTTTGATTATGACAGAGCTGATATCACGGAAGGGGTCTTAAAATCCCGAAAGAACGAAAAAACTACAGGCAATGTCCAAATTCCGATGTACCTACCTACTCAAGAATATTCCAGTGTCAATGAAATTGCATCTTGTCATATTATTGAATAATATGTTCAATAATGCTTTTATTCCGCTAATTTGGAAGCAAGCTAAAAATTGTGCAAATCTAAAACCATCTAAGGACCCAATTGCACCAAATAGTTATCGAACGATTTCCTTTCTCTCAAATGTCTCAAAAATATATGAAGCATTTGTTCATCACAAACTAGTTTCTTACATAGAAGAGAATCTTTGCAGACAACCAGTTTGGCTTCCACAAAAAACTCTCAACGAACCACGCACTAAGTTTCTTTACGACAGATGTAGCCAACAATCTAAATAAAAGATATGACACAATTGCAATTGGCATAGACACGGAAAAAGTCTTCGATACCACATGGCAAAATGGAATCACCTACAAAATGTTGGAAATATACAAATTCCGTTCGCACAACAGGGTTCAATATTGGAACCTACTTTATGTAACCTCTACATAGCTGATATACCAATTCCCGAAAACAACTCAACAAAAACAATAGGTTATGCAGATGATATTTTTGTTTGTGCATCTCATCATAAACTATCAATAGCCCAGATAGATATCTAAATACCTACCTGGAAACCTATGCCGAGTTTGCAAATAAATGGAAAATAAAAACAAACATAGAGAAATGTGAAATCATCAAAATTCCAAACTAATACTCCTATAAAAATGCAAAAAGGTTTCAGCCACTTATTAGACTTGGTAACTATACAATTAAAAATGTCACAATTATTAAATACCTCGGACTCCATATCCACCATAAATTTACATTTAAACATCATACGCAAGCAATAGTCAAAAAATGTAACTACGCGCTGGGCTTGTACTTTCCAATCGTAAACAAAAGTGGCAATCTTGACTATAAGTTCAAGTTAATTTTCTATAAAGTTATGATTCGATCTATTATAAGTCACGCATTTTCTTCCTGGTTCAATATAGCCCCTCAAGAAATGGAAACACTCAGAATACCTGAGAGAAAATGCTTAAGATACCGCTCAGGTTTTAATAAAAGAGAAAACAGCTATTTATTTTATTTTATTTTATTTTTTTTGTATTTATTTATTGTATTTATTTAATGTCAACTATTAACAGTCCACCAAAATTTGAAGTAACAATATAATTTTTAATATAAATTGAAACTGAAAAAATACAATTTAAATTTAAAATGAAATTATTAAGTAAAAAATTTAAGTCAATATCTGGGGTATATATAAGGTGTAAATAAGAATATTAAATGATCCAACATTTGTTGCGAGGGGGTAACAAAGACAGGCTTAGACAGTGAGGATTTAAAAAGAACTTTTTGGGTTCTACAAGAAAGATATTCGGAAATCCACATAAGAAGGCTGTGCGAAAATCCGATAGTACTAAGTTTTTTAAGCAAGAGATAGTGGTTAACGGAATCGAAAGCCTTGCTGAAATCTGTGTAAATTACGTCACTTTGCTTTTTGTTCTGAAAACCTTCGATAACAAGGGAGGTAAGCTCAAGCAAGTTAGTGGTAGTTGATTTCGATTTCACAAAACCATGTTGGCAGGGTGAAATGATAGAGCTACATGAGTGTTGTAGTTGAGATGTTATCAGCTTCTCAAACACTTAAGGCATCGCGGATTATTTGGAACTACCCCTATAGTTCTTAACATCAGGCTTTGAACCATGTTTGTGAAGAGGAATTATAAATGATTCCTTCCAAATGGTTGGGAAAGGGCACGAGTTAACAGACAATTCAAATAATTTAAGCAAGCGCTTACATAGAGAATCAGCACAGTACCTAAGTACACATCCTGGTACTCCATCTGGGCCTGGTGAACAACTTGGCTTGATTAAGTTAAAATCGTTAAGTAACGAATTTCCAGGATTCAGTAAAGATAATAATGTTAGCATCAAACGAAATACTGTCTACAAAAAGTTTATTAAGTTTAAAGTTAGGCCCTCTAACATTCTTATAAGTTATGGAAAGTGTTAGTTTTTTGCTACATTGCTAAAAGATGAGGATGAAGTAGATGAAGTAGCTTAGAGGCAGAGAAATCGGAGGCCGATTTCTTCTATTTGACTCAAACTCTTAAAAAATTAAGTCTTTTGGCCAGAAGTTGAATGCTTCCGCCGGAGCACCAATTTTAAAAGAGTTGATTTCTCTGGCATAACTAAATCTAAATTTATCAACAGATAAATCAGATAGTTTTGACTTCGATTGGATGTAGGACTTAACATCATCAATCGAAGTTTCTGGGGAAAGCCTAGAGATGAAAATTTGTTTTTTAATTAATGACAGCTATCAGGGGCTTAGCAGCCCTAATTGCATGAAGGGAAATGGATACTGACAATTTCTTGGGAGAACTAAGAGCAGTGTTGCTGACCGACGAATCAGTTGCAATCGCTCTCTTAGATCCCCTCATAGGAGCAGGCGAATAATAACTCGTAGGCTCGACAGTATCTGAATAATTTGGGGAAATCGGACGGTGGGGAGTAAAAAATTGTGGTGTCGCCAAAGAGACTGGTGTAGACAGCATTACGCTCTTCGGTTCAGTTGGCATGGATGACAATTTTAAATTATTAAAATTATCATCCAAGCACTGGAAATCACCATGTAGTTTGGTAAATGCAGCCTCGCGACAAGACTCGCAACACCACCTAATTCCAGACTTACTGGAAATATAATCCTTCACTTTGGTTGCATAACCAGCACATTTAACATGTGGTTGTCACACAACCAACAATAAATTAGTTGAGCCTTGGAATCAAACTGACATTTACAATTTTTAATGCAGCAGACCCTTATAATTATAAATAAAATTAAAATTAAAAACAACGTAATACAAAACGAGTCAAAAATAACAAATGCCCTGCACAAGAAAGGGGAAAACAAGAAACAAAACTAATGCACGAATACTCAAAATCAAACAAAAACAACTAGCGCTGGAACGCAAGCAATGCAGTTAGCACAAGAACAAGAGAAAAAGAAACTGAGGGTGAGCGGCAAACACAAAAAGCAGCTACAACAAACAGTGTTAGTATGTTTAAATGCATGCAAATAAAAAAGAGCGCTAAAACGAAACTGTTAGTGAGCAAGCTAACTGACAGTAACAACAACTTACGTTTGCGCGAGAGTGCACCGACACTAAAACAGAAGAGCAAAAACAAAACTTACAGATGAGGAAAATATTATTACTAAAAGAGTTAAAATCTACTTTAAGCACTTGAAATAATAGCACAAATAGGCGGACGATGTATTGCACTAAAAAAAATAGTTTTATAAGGAAAAAAATTAATTATTTTAACACAAATAAAGAAAATAAAAAAATATACCACGAGCACAGATAAATACAACCGTCTACGACAAAGCACAAGAGATTTTTATTTTTTTTAACTAATAACTTCCAGTCAAATAAAGTGTTTGATGAATAGCCGAAATTCGCCCTAGCTTAGTATAAGAAAACCAATAATTAGATAAAAAAATGTTTAAGTATTAACACCAATCCGCTCCTTCTAAAATTCTGCAATCTGGTATTAATAATGTCTTCCCATAGCATTGCTAAATCCATTTTTCCAGTCTACGCTTCAATATATTCAGCAGAGCTCATAACAATCAAAAGCGCTATTAATCTAGAATCGCAATCAAACACAAAATTGTCCTTTGTACGGACTATCCGCTATACAGAATATTCTCAATCCCACCACCCAATGCATATAAGTTAACAATAAGTATTGAAAAATCCTCATAGCCAGGTCAACCTGTATCTCTCGCATCAGTAGCTTTCTCAGGCAGCGCGAGAGCGTAATGAAACGACAAACGGTAATCATGCCACACAGCCGTTATGTTCTCTTAACTCTCATTGTGCCGCGTCGGAGTAGCTCTCAGGCAGCGCGAGAAGGTAAAGAAGACCAAACGATAATAATGAATCATAGACGTTATGTTCTTCTTAACTTTCTTTGCGCTGCAATCATGGAAAGTAAAGCAGGCACATAGGCCCTCTAGGTCATTTACGTTCCTTCTTCTGAATCCAACCTCGAGACGTGCTAGACGTTAACAAAAGACGTAATACTGTGAATAAATTAAAATTTAATATAATATCACATTGCGTATTTATATTACATTGCTGAGCCACAAGGCCAGCAATAAAGGGTGAAGTCAAACCCCAACATAAACGTCATAAGAAGTCAATATTATCAGCAGCTCGTTCCTTAAGTTGCACCTGAACAAGTAGCAGCGAAGATTAGTGCCGACGACGCGGGACTTATACACGACTAACCAGTGCCAACGACGCGGGACATATATTACATAACTGGCGCCCAACGGGAAAAGGATCAACGTCCTAAATTTAAATTAGTGTCCAAAAAAATTGTAAGTTCACTAAAATTTATTTCAAATTATATATCCTAAACGTGAATGTGTCGAAATAAGCGAGCTTAGCAAGTGCACCAGAAGTGATAAATAAATCAAATTTAATTTCAAATAATTTGTTACCTAGTGTGCGTATTTGTGCGTTGTAACAAGCTAAGTATTGAACGAGGCGCCCTCTCAGCTTCATATGCAAAGGTTATTGAAGAAAGAGCGCAAGCAAGCGAAGCTAGCAAAGGTCGCGCATACCCTAAGCAAGGCAGAGGTAACAGAGATGATAAGAACCAGGAAAGGAACCCACATTTTTTTAAAAAGCCACGCAATCACTTAGAGAGAAGCAAAAAACAAGGTCAAGAACAGCCACCAGAACTGATGGAAATAGATTCATCGTCGAAATTTAGACAGCGCACTGATTATTGGCATCACCAAAACAGCAGCGCTCATGCTCAGAAGCGACTAAACACGTCGGACAGGGTAATTGGGGCGAGACGCCAGCGTGTTAACAACATGATTTCAAACGCCCCTGCTGAGATTGCATCAGATGCTGTAGCCAAAATACAGAGTCTATAGGTGACGACGACTCCAAGCATTTTTTAGTGAACGCTCCCGGCTGCCGTTCATCAGGCGACAGTTGGCTGGGAGAACTTTAAGAATTCTGATAGACACGGGAGCGGCGAAGAACTACATCATAAAGGAGCTAAAAAAGGTAGTGCCAGCCGATAAACACTTTACTGTGAGTTCAATCCATGGCTCCAGTAAATCGAAAGTAAATGTCTTATAAAAACGTTTGGACAAGTCTCTCCATTCTTCCTCCTAGACACGCTGACGTCATTTGACGCTATTATAGGCCTCGACCTGCTAACGCACTCTGGAGTAAAGTTATACCTCGGAAACAGCACCTTAAAATGTTTGAATAAGCTAGAAGAAATAGAGTATCATGACTGTGCTAGCGTCAAATTCACTAACGTCAATGATATAGTAGTGCCAGATTAAGTCAGAAAGGAGTTTAAAGACATGATTCTTAAAAGGAACAATGCGTTTTCGACCTCTAACGAGGCGTTACCCTTCAACACCTCAGTTATAGCCACAATTAGGACAGAAACGGATGAACCCATATACTCAAAACTTTACCCACACCCAATGGGTTTGACAGAGTTCGTAAACAGCGAAGTCAAGCATCTTTTAAAAGACGGAATCATCAGACTGTCAAGATCTCCATATAACAGCCCAACTTGGGTTGTCGACAAGAAAGGCACCGATGACAAAGGCAACAAAAATAATCGCCTGGTCATCGACTACAGGAAGCTAATTGAGCGTTCTGTGGCCGATCGTTACCCAATGCCGAGCATTCCCATGATCCTAGCGAATTTAGGAAAGGCCAGGTATTTCACAACCTAAGATCTAAAATCGGGATACCATCAGATTTACTTGGCAGAACAAGATCGCGAGAAAACATCTTTTTCGGTAAACGGAGGGAAATATGAATTCTGTCGTATACCCTTCGGGTTAAAGAATGCGGGAAGCATCTTCCAAAGGGCCATTGACGACATCCTGAGGGAACAGATCGGCAAAACCTGCTATGTTTACATAGATGACGTAATCATATTTTCCGAGAATGTGGTCGACCATGTCAAGCACATAGACATGATGCTGAAGTGTTTTCTTGATGCTAACATGACGGTGTCACGGGAAAAGACAAAATTCTTCAAAGAGAGCGTTGAGTTCCAAGGCTTTATTGTTACCAGAGGTGGGGCTAAAACTGACCCCAAAAAGCTCCACTGCATTCAAGAATATGTCGAACCAAGGAGCTTATTTAGCCTCAGGTCGTTTCTTGGCTTAGCAAGCAATTATAGAAGATTTTTCAAGGATTTTGCAGCAATAGCACCACCCTTAACAGACATTCTTAAAAGCGAAAACGGCACTGTGAACAAGCACAGGTTCAAAAAACTCACAGTTGAGTTTAATGAAATTCAACGTAGCGCTTTCGAACGTTTGCGGTGCATTTTAACATCAGAAGAGGTTATCGTCAAGTATCCAGATGCGTCAATGAACGGCATTGAAGTCGTTTTGGCCAAGGGAGGTAGACCTATCACAATGATTTCCCGAATGCTGAAACAAAGTGAGTCTCATTACGTAACAAACGAGAGGGAATCGTTAGCAATTGTATGGGCCCTTCGTAAGCTCCAACAATACTTGTATGGAGCAAGAGAAATCCACACATTTACCGACCATCAGCCGCATACCTTCTCAGTCTCAGATAAGAACACCAACGCAAAAATTAAAAGGTGAAAAGCTTTTATATATGAACACAATGCGAAAGTGTTCTACATACCAGGCAAGGAAAAATTGTAAGCAAGTGCATTGTCAAGGCAAAATGTAAGTGCCTTACAACACGAGCCTCAGTCAGACGTTGACCTATACGAAACGACTGACAAACCCCTTAATTGCTTCAAAAATCAGATAGTTTAGAAGAGGCCCATTACACGTTAAAACAGGAATTTATATTATTTGGCAAGAAAGTTTACTTGATAAGAATCACAGGCAAGGAAAATCTAGTTAAAATAATCAAGCCGCTAATTGTAACTGATGCAGTAAATGCAACTCATTACGATATCCCAACCTTTATCCAGTAACACGATTACGTGTAAAGTTTACCCACAACCAAGTTTGGCATTGCAAAAGTCTGGTAATAGATGTTACAGATAGAAATGAGCAAATCGAAATAATAACGACCGAACATAACCGTGCACATAGAGCTGCACAGGGCAACATCAAACAAGTACATCGTGACTACTATTTTCCCAAAATGACAAAAATGGCCATCGAAATCGTTATAAACTGTAGGGTATGTACGAAATCGACAAACTACAGGCACCCTAAGAAACAGGAAATATGCACGACACGGATTCCGTCATATGCAGGCGAAATGTTGCATATCGACATATTTTCCACAGATAAAAACTTTTTCTAACTTGTATCGACAAGTTTTCTAAGTTTGCGATAGTACAACCACTAGTGTCACGGACAATAGAGGATGTAAAAATACCTGTCATGCAATTAGTAAATTTTTTTTTTTAAAAATACGAAAACAATATTCTGCAATAATGAAGCATCGCTAAATTTCGGATGACATAGTGAAGTCACCGCCAGTACACAGCACCTCAAACGGCCAGGTAGATCGTTTTCATAGCACTTTAATGGAAATTAGTAGAACCTTAGTGAGGGACAAAAAAACCCATGACACGGTCGAGTCAACCGTCATGGCCACGTTTCTGTACAACACGTTTCTGTACAACATTCAGTTACGGGCAGAATGCCGATCGGAGTAATACATTCGACGTCCGATAAACTGAATGAAACCATCAGAGAAAGGTTAGCGAATGCACAGCAAGCCAACCTGAACAGATGCAACCCGTCTAGACAGAATAGGGTTTTAGATGTAGGCCAAATTGTATATGAAAAAAATAACACGAGAATCGGCGACAAACTCACACCGCTTTACAGTGAGGCAAAAATACAGACAGATTTGGGAACGTCCATTCTCCTTAAAGGGAGAGTAGTCCATAAAAACAACCTCAAATAATAGGGACTTACTTGCGAAGGATTCTGTTGATATACCGCACTTGTACGAAACCCTCTTAGCACGAAATGTAATGTTTATTGGCAAATACAAGCTGACACTCACGAACCCACAATGTCGATCACAAAATATGAAATTGATTGTAGATGAACATCTCATAGTTAGTGTAACTAAGGCATAAGGTAACTTAGGCATCCGCGATCAAGTCCCTCCAGTTGGATATATTATCCACATAGCGCTCCACCCAAGACGACATCGTGCGAAATGTAGCAACGATATCCTGGCAGTCAACGAGCGCCACGTCAACCCACACAGCAGTTGTCAACACAAGGAACTCGCACCGCCGTTGCCGCACGTAACCAAGCCACCTGAATCCATCTGGAATTAATCGAAGGCCACCTGAATCTGGCAAGAATTCAGCGAAGGCTAGCGCTGACGATGGCCCAAAATCATATTAAGAAAATACACCGCGTCACCTTTCGTCTCTCTGCGATCATCAATTCAGCGTCTTTAGCGGCTAAATCGTCCCCTGAAACATTCCGAGGAAATATGAGCTTCGAAGGAAACTTATTGACTATCAATGGATGTAAGATGACTGAGGACAGTCACAAGCTTGAGGGGGAGTAGTTAACAATAAGTATTGAAAAATCCTCATAGCCAGGTCAACCTGTATCTCTCGCATCAGTAGCTTTCTCAGGCAGCGCGAGACCGTAAAGAAGACCAAACGATAATAATGAAGCATAGCCGTTATGTCCTTCTTAACTTTCTTTGCGCTGCATTCTTGGAAAGTAAAGCAGACACATAGGCCCTCTAGCTCAATTACGTTCCTTCTTCTGAATCCAACCTCGAGACGAGCTAGACGTTAACATAAGACATAATACAGTGAATAAATTAAAATTTAATATAATATCACATTGCGTATTTATATTACATTGCTGAACCACAAGGCCAGGGATAAAGGGTAAAGTCAAACCCCAACATAAATTTCATAAGAAGTCCATATTATCAGCAGCTCGTTCCTTAAGTTGCACCTGAACAAGTAGCAGTGAAGATAAGTGCCGACGACGTGGGACTTACACTAGACTAACCAGTGCCGACGACGGGGGACATACATGGAATTTCGCAAAAGAAACAGGACTGCTCAATAAAAACAACAAAAAATTAATATTTTTCAAGAGTTATATTTTTTAAGCAAAGTAGTTTCCTTGTGCTTCGATACAGCGTTTAGGTCATTTTTCGGAATGCTTTTGAGAATATCGGTCGTCGCCTTTTGGATAGCTGAAATGTCCTGAAACCAGTGTCCTTTCATGGGCAAATGAAGTTTTCCAAATAGGTAAAATCACAGGGTGCCAGATCAGGTGAGTAGGGTGAGTGAATAATGGTTAATATGGAGTTTTTTGTCAAAAATCAGTGACAAGCGTCGACCGATGAGACGGTGCATTATCGTGCAAAAGGCGCCAGGACCCTGCCTCACGGTATTGTGGTCGAACGCGACGAATGCGTGACAAAAGACGCTTCATAACACCAAGGTAAAACACAGCATTAATCGTTTGGCCAGGTGGAATCGTAAAAACAAATCAGCATTGTCTTTATTTTTGACTTGTGAAGACTACGTTTTTTCGGTGATAGCTCGTCTGGATGCTTCCATTCGGCACTTTGACGTTTGGTTTTGGGATTATATTGAAAGCACCACGTTTCATCACCAGTCACAATCGAATATTTGTAGTTTATGTCCTTTCTCGACTCCTTAATCAAATCTCTACAATGTTGGATTCGTAGCAATTTTTGCTCTTCAGTCAATTTGTGCGGAACACCTTCCGTAGACCCAATTTATCTATCAAAATGCGATGAAGTCTTTGGTGAAATTTAACTCCCATTCCATGTAACGCAAAGAAGATTTCGGCTCATTCTTAATAAATTCATGCACTTTTTCAATATTGTTTTAGGTAATCACAGATTTTGGCCGGCCCGACTTCTGATCGTCACAGAGGTCCCCACGAACTTCTTGGAATCGCTTAAACCACTCATGCACATTACTACGGAATAGGCACTGATTACCATAAACTTTTTTCATCACTTGAAATGTTTCAGTGAACTTTTCCCAAGTTTAAAACAAAATTTAATATTTTCTCTTTGTTCTTTGTTCTCAACCATATAAGTTTTAATTTTCCTGTTTTTCCAACATTTGAAATCGAATCTTTACCAATTCCTATCCAAAAGAAGCACTATCCCTGCCTAATGCAGATGCGTTCCACAATATCATTAAATTCTTAAAAGAATTTAATTTATGTCATAAAATATAAAAACAAAAAACATTAATAAAATCTATAGAAAAAATCTTCAACTTTTTAACATATATTTCCTATAGATACTTCTTATTTTTAAGCTCTATATTAAATTTAAATTAAAGTTACAACAGGAGGAATAAGAGGAAGTGCATGCTCCCAAAAACAAGAGAAGAGGATCTTCTGATAAAATTATGAAGAAACCTTCTAAGTTGAAGGCAGCGCCTCCAGCACCAAAAGTTGTAACAACAAACAACAAATACAACAAAAACTCAGTGACCACCAGCAATAATAACTTTCTTTGTTGACCATAAAACAACATTAGGAAACCTGACTAAGCACCTGAAAAACAACAACTTCATGGTGTTCATCAAAAAAGAAAACGTAAAAACTCAGTGCCTTACCAGCAATGAATATAAATCAATGCTGGAGTTTCTACAAAAGAATTCCATAAATCACTATACGTTTACCCCAAAGGATGAGAATTGAACAACCTTGGTGAAAAAAATATATCTTATTCCTTTGACAGAGAAGAAATTAAGGCCGCAGTAGAAAGCAAATGGTGAATTTAAATTGGATGATCGAACTAAAAAAGGCCGATGACATCAAGGAAATGAAAACAATTAATCCCAAGAGGTAGGAAAATGCAAAATTCCGAAAAAGGAGGACAACACACAGTTAGTTGCCGTTGAATTGCCAGATGGCACAAAAACAACAAGAAAGGGACAAAAAATGACATGTGCGAACTGCAAGGGCGATAATGCAGCAAACTACTCAATGTGCCCGGTCAAACCAATAAAAAAGGAGGCAAGAAGCCCACTTGTTAAAAATAAAGTTTACCTATACAACAATAAAACCAACATAAACATCAACTAATCAATAAGACAACCCACCATAAGCTACAGGCAGGTAGTCACGGGTACAACTGAAAGTAATCAGGCTAATTTTAACCTGAATAGTGAAGTGAGCAACCTATTCGGGAAAAAACCTCACTGAATGCATGTCTATAATTTATGGCTTTGTACTTATTTATAAACATATTAAGGATCCCATCAACAATAAAAAACTAATCAATAAGAAAACCCACCATAAGCTACAGGCAGGTAGTTACGGGTACAACTGAAAGTAATCAGGCTAATTTTAACCTGAATAGTGAAGTGAGCAACCTATTCGGAAAAAAACCTCACTGAATGCATGTCTATAATTTATGGCTTTGTACTTATTTATAAACATATTAAGGATCCCATCAACAATAAAAAACTGAGCTGTTCAAACTACTGTTTGAGCTATGATTAAATTAAGAATAATAACGCTCAACGTAAATTCCGTCATCAGTACTACTAGAAGGCATTATCTAGATCAATTTCTCAAAGATAATAGACCTGATATCCCACTAGTGACCGAGACCAAACTAAACGCTCGACTAAAACTATCATTTGCAAATTATAAAATCATAAGATCAGACAGGTCAAATGAATATGGAAATGCAATGCATAATAATCAGACAAAACTTTGATTATAAGGAAATAAGATTCAATAATATAAAGTACCTATAAAAAGCAGGAGTGACAATGACAAATCTTATAACCAATAAGAAACTCCACGTGTGCACCATGTATAACAAACCTGGGAATACAAATTACAACTCAGACCTAGAAATCATATTCTCCACAATTGGCACTGGACAAGTGGTATTAAGCAGAGACTTCAACTCAAGACATACGTCTGGGGGAGACTCTGCAAGCAACTGGTTTGTAGAGAAAGGACTGGATCACAATGTCTCACAAATTCCAACGTTACATCCGACCAGAAATAATTCATACCTGGACTTCTTCATTACTACCAACACGGTTAAATTCATTACCCACGCCAATATCCGTTCTTCTTATCTACGCTGGATTATGAGTTGGATCAAGCTGTGGAATTGGTTATTACTGACCACAAAATCCTTAAAAAGCCCCCCACTATCATTAAAGACTTCAAAAATACTGGCATTCCAGGACTCAGATATTTTGTTAATGTAAAATTGGAGAGTATGGCGCTTGACAAAAACAGAAACCCAACCAATGATGAAATAACGAAAGCTCCTGAAAATATAAATGCGTTATTTAGTAATGCAATTGAACTCACGGTTCTAAAAAATCAATCACCCAAAGAGGAATGATCCACATCTGAGACTTCGCTTTCAAACTGATTGCTATGAAGAAGACTCTAAGAAGACACTTTCATAGAACTGGTGAAAATCTTGTGAAAGCTCAGATAAGAAACATCTCGAAATCAGTTGAGGAACAAGTGAAGATCAGTACAGAGACTTTTTGGAACACGAAATTTTAAAATATAAAAATTAACAATGAGTTTAAAAACCTGAAAAAAACTAGCAGGAATTAAAAACTCATCATCAATTGCTGCACTCAACGTCGATGGTAGACTCTCTGAGGACAAAAAGAAAATAGCAAACATCCTTACTAATCAATTTAAAGAAGTACACAAGCAAAATCATATTCTGGGAACCACAGAACAGACTAACTTGGTTTTATTTATTTATTTATTTAATGTCAACTATTAGCAGTCGCCCAGAAAATTACAATTTTTAATATAAATTAAAACTTAAAAAATATATTTTAAATTTAAAAGATGAAATATGTAAGTACAAAATTTAATTTAATATCTGTGGTGTTCAAAATAAGAATATTAAATGATCCAACATTTGTGGCGAGGATTGGGAAAAACCCAGAAAAACCTAATCAGATCACTGATTAGTAAATGAAAATTAGTGCAAGTTACTACGTGCTAAAAAGTTAAGGATATGGTTCTTAATCATATCAAAAGAGGACTCTGAGTTGAAGACTCGGAATAGTCTGTTATAGTCAACACAGAGAACTCGAAAAGGTTCATGCAGAGAGTAGTTAGTATTACAAGTATTTAGAGAAATCGGTGTAAAGTTACGAGTACGTCTCAAAGGTACAGAAAAGTTAATTTGGCTCAAAAGCAGAGATGAGTCAATTTTGCCAATTATTAATTTATGTAAAAATAGAACTCCCAGCATCATGCGACGGTTAGTAAGAGATGGGAGGTTAATTAATTGCAATCTACTGTGGTATGGAGGCAAATCAGTACCTGGAACCCAGTTAAAGCCGCGAAGAGCAAAAAGAAGAAACTTCTTTTGAACAGACTCAATTCTGTCTTGGTGTACCGAATATTGAGGAGACCACACACAAGATCCGTATTCCAGAATAGGCCGAACAAGTGAAGTATATAGCAGCTTAGTCGTATAAGGGTCGTCGAATTCCTTAGACCATCGTTTGATAAATCCAAGAGATTGAGTCGCCTTGTTGACTGTAAGCGCGATATGTTTGTCAAATTTTAATCTATGATCGAGAAGAATTCCCAAGTCGGTGACACAGTCTAATCTCTCAAGAGAAACACGGTCGAGCATGTAATTAAATGTGTGAGGCGTGCTTCTATAGAATGACATAACCTTACATTTAGAGCAATTCAGAAACAACAAGTTGCATTTACACCAAGCAAAAAACAAATCCAGGTCCGATTGCAATAAATACGGACAGTTGTTGTCATTATAAGATAAGCACAGCTTCACATCATCGGCGTACATTAGAACATTGGAGTGAAGGAAAATAGACGGGAGATCGTTAATGAATAAATTAAAAAGTAAAGGCCCAAGGTGGCTACCCTGGGGTACACCAGAGGTAACAAAGACAGGCTTAGACAGTGAGGATTTAAAAAGAACTTTTTGGGTTCTACAAGAAAGATATTCGGAAATCCACATAAGAAGGCTGTGTGGAAATCCGATAGTACTAAGTTTTTTAAGCAAGAGATAGTGGTTAACGGAATCGAAAGCCTTGCTGAAATCTGTGTAAATTACATCAGTCTGCTTTTTGTTCTGAAAACCTTTAATAACAAGGGAGGTAAGCTCAAGTAAGTTAGTGGTAGTAGATTTCGATTGCACAAAACCATGTTGGCAGGGTGAAATGATAGAGCTACATGAGTGTTGTAGTTGAGATGTTATTAGCTTCTCAAACACTTGTTGAAGGAAGGATTCAGCAGATTATAAACATACCACCGCTATTCCACTTTAACCTTGAGCATAACGCCCTTAAATCCAACACAAATAGCCGCACTGACACTTACGGTAGTTTGTTGATTATGACAGAGCTGGAAGGGGTCTTTAAATCCCGAAAGAACGAAAAAACTACAGGCAATGACCAAATGCCGGTGTGCCTACCTACTCAAGAATATTCCAGTGTCAATGAAAACGCATCTTGTCATATTATTGAATAATATGTTCAATAATGCTTTTATTCCGCTAATTTGGAAGCAAGCTAAAAATTGTGCAAACCTAAAATCATCTAAGGATCCAACTGCACCTAATAGTTATCGAACGATTTCCTTTCTCTCAAATGTCTCAAAAATATATGAAGCATTTTGTTCATCACAAATTAGTTTCTTACTTAGAAGAGAATCTTTGCAGACAACCAGTTTGGCTTCCACAAAAAACTCTCAACGAACCACGCACTAAGTTTCTTTACGACAGATGTAACCAACAATCTAAATAAAAGATATGACACAATTGCAATTGGCATAGACACGGAAAAAGTCTTCGATACCACATGGCAAAATGGAATCACCTACAAAATGTTGGAAATATACAAATTCCGTTCGCACAACAGGGTTCAATATTGGAACCTACTTTATGTAACCTCTACATAGCTGATATACCAATTCCCGAAAACAACTCAACAAAAACAATAGGTTATGCAAATGATATTTTTGTTTGTGCATCTCATCCTAAACTATCAATAACCCACATAGATATCTAAATACCTACCTGGAAACCTATGTCGAGTATGCAAATATATGGAAAATAAAAACAAGCCCAGAGAAATGTGAAGTCATCAAAATTCCAAACAAATACTCGTATAAAAATGCAAAAAGGTTTCAGCCTCTAATTAGACTTGGTAACTATACAATTAAAAATGTCACAATTATTAAATACCTCGGACTCCATATCCACCATAAATTCACATTTAAACATCAGTACGCAAGCAATAGTCAAAAAATGTAACTACGCGCTGGGCTTGTACTTTCCAATCGTAAACAAAAGTTGCAAGCTTGACTATAAGTTCAAGTTAATTTTCTCTAAAACTATGAGTCGATCTATTATAAGTCATGCATTTCCTTCCTGGTTCAATATAGCCCCTCAAGAAATGGAATCACTCAGAATACCTGAGAGAAAATGCTTAAGATACTGCTCAGGCATTAATAGAAGAGAAAACAGCTATTTATTTTATTTTATTTTATTTTTTTTGTATTTATTTATTGTATTTATTTAATGTCAACTATTAACAGTCCACCAAAATTTGAAGTAACAATATAATTTTTAATATAAATTGAAACTGAAAAAATACAATTTAAATTTAAAATGAAATTATTAAGTAAAAAATTTAAGTCAATATCTGGGGTATATATAAGGTGTAAATAAGAATATTAAATGATCCAACATTTGTTGCGAGGGGGTAACAAAGACAGGCTTAGACAGTGAGGATTTAAAAAGAACTTTTTGGGTTCTACAAGAAAGATATTCGGAAATAATAAGAAGGCTGTGTGGAAATCCGATAGTATCTAGTTTTTTAAGCAAGAGATAGTGGTTAACGGAATCGAAAGCCTTGTTGAAATCTGTGTAAATTACGTCAGTCTGCTTTTTGTCCTGAAAACCTTTAATAACCTTTAATAGCGGTAGTAGATTTCGATTTCACGAAACCATGTTGGCAGGGTGAAATGATAGAGCTACATGAGTGTTGTAGTTCAGATGTTATTAGCTTCTCAAACACTTTAGGCATCGCGGATAATTTGGAAATACCCCTATAGTTTTTAACATCAGACTTTGAACCATGTTTGTGAAGAGGAATTATAAAAGATTCCTTCCAAATGGTTGGGAAAGAGCACGAGTTTACAGACAATTCAAATAATTTAAGTAAAGGCTTACATAGAGAATCAGCAGAGTACCTAAGTACACGTCCTGGTACTCCATCTGGGCCTGGTGAATAACTTGGCTTGATTCAATTAAGTTCGTTAAGTAACGAACTTTCCAAGATCACAGGATTAAAAATGAAGTTAGATTTCGCCAAGGTATACGGATAAGGGGAATTTGGAAGAAAGTTAGAAGATGAATAAGTAGTTTGGAAGCATTCTGCAAAAAGATCGGCTGAAGTCTGATCAGTATTTGCTTTCATGTCTTCATAAGAAACAGATGAGGGCAGTAAGGAAGTTTTTCGTTTAGTATTGACAAAGTTGTAGAACTGCCTAGGATTCTGAGCAAATTGCAAACGACAACGAATTAGGTAATTATTTAGGAATTTAGGAATTACAAACAATAAAATTTGTTCTGGCGATAACATAACGAGAAAAATCTGAAGGATTATTCGAACTCTTAAATCTTTTATAATATCTAGTCTTCACATTTTTAAGCATTGCTAATTCCTTAGAGAATTAGGGCTTAGCAGCCCTAATTGCATGAAGGGGAATAGATACGGACAATGTCTTGGGAGAACTAAGAACTGACCGACGAATCAGTTGCAATCACGCTCTTAGATCCCCTAATAGGAGCAGGCGAATAATAACTCGTAGGCTCGACAGTATCTGAATAGTTTTGGGAAATCGGACAAGGTGTAGGCGAAAGGTGAGGAGTTAAGAATTGTGGTGTCGCCGAAGAGACTGGTGTAGATAGCATTACACTCTTCGGCTCAGGTGGCATGGATGACAATTTTAAATTATTAAAACTATCATCCAAGCTCTGGAAATCACCATGAAGTTTGGTAAATGCAGCTCGGAGGGTATTAAAGCCCTGTCTTGTCTGCCTCATAAGTTCTTGCAAATTTAATTAAGCCTCGCGACAAGACTCGCAACACCACCTAAGTCCAGACTTACTGGAAATATAATCCTTCACTTTGGTTGCATAACCAGCACATTTTACATGTGCAATATTGTCACGCAACCAACAATAAATTAGTTCAGCCTTGGAATCGGACTGACATTTACAATTTTTAATGCAGCAGACCGACATATTTATATATGAAATGACAATTAAAAAATAATACAAAATGAGTCAAAAATATCAAATGCCCTGCGCAAGAAAGGTGAAAAGCAAGAGACAAAACTAATGCAAAATCAAACAAAAACAACTAGCGCTGGAACGCAAGCAATGCAGTTAGCACAAGAACGAGAGAAACGGGAGAGCGGCAAACACAAAATGCAACTACAACAAACAGTGTTAGTATGCTTAAATGCATGCAAATAAGAAAGACCGCTAAAACGAAACTGTAAGTGAGCAAGCTAACTGACAGTAACAACAACTTACATTTGCGCGAGAGTGCACCGACACTAAAACAGAAAAGCAAACACAAAACTTACAGATGAGAAAAATATTATTATTAAAAGAGTTAAAATCTACTTTAAGCACTTGAAATAGTTACACAAATAGGCGGACGATGTATCGCACTAAATAAAATAGTTTTTAAAGGAAAAAAATAATTATTTAAACACAAATAAACAAAATAAAAGAAATATACCACGAGCACAGATAAACGCAACCGTCTACGACAAAGCACAAGAGATTTTTATTTTTTTTTAACTAATAACTTCCAGTCAAATAAAGTGTTTGATGAATAGCCGAAATTCGCCCTAGCTTAGTATAAGAAAACCAATAATTAGATAAAAAAATGTTTAAGTATTAACACCAATCCGCTCCTTCTAAAATTCTGCAATCTGGTATTAATAATGTCTTCCCATAGCATTGCTAAATCCATTTTTCCAGTCTACGCTTCAATATATTCAGCAGAGCTCATAACAATCAAAAGCGCTATTAATCTAGAATCGCAATCAAACACAAAATTGTCCTTTGTACGGACTATCCGCTATACAGAATATTCTCAATCCCACCACCCAATGCATATAAGTTAACAATAAGTATTGAAAAATCCTCATAGCCAGGTCAACCTGTATCTCTCGCATCAGTAGCTTTCTCAGGCAGCGCGAGAGCGTAATGAAACGACAAACGGTAATCATGCCACACAGCCGTTATGTTCTCTTAACTCTCATTGTGCCGCGTCGGAGTAGCTCTCAGGCAGCGCGAGAAGGTAAAGAAGACCAAACGATAATAATGAATCATAGACGTTATGTTCTTCTTAACTTTCTTTGCGCTGCAATCATGGAAAGTAAAGCAGGCACATAGGCCCTCTAGGTCATTTACGTTCCTTCTTCTGAATCCAACCTCGAGACGTGCTAGACGTTAACAAAAGACGTAATACTGTGAATAAATTAAAATTTAATATAATATCACATTGCGTATTTATATTACATTGCTGAGCCACAAGGCCAGCAATAAAGGGTGAAGTCAAACCCCAACATAAACGTCATAAGAAGTCAATATTATCAGCAGCTCGTTCCTTAAGTTGCACCTGAACAAGTAGCAGCGAAGATTAGTGCCGACGACGCGGGACTTATACACGACTAACCAGTGCCAACGACGCGGGACATATATTACATAACTGGCGCCCAACGGGAAAAGGATCAACGTCCTAAATTTAAATTAGTGTCCAAAAAAATTGTAAGTTCACTAAAATTTATTTCAAATTATATATCCTAAACGTGAATGTGTCGAAATAAGCGAGCTTAGCAAGTGCACCAGAAGTGATAAATAAATCAAATTTAATTTCAAATAATTTGTTACCTAGTGTGCGTATTTGTGCGTTGTAACAAGCTAAGTATTGAACGAGGCGCCCTCTCAGCTTCATATGCAAAGGTTATTGAGGAAAGAGCGCAAGCGAGCGAAGCTAGCAAAGGTCGCGCATACCCTAAGCAAGGCAGAGGTAACAGAGATGATATGAACCAGGAAAGGAACCCACATTTTTTTAAAAAGCCACGCAATCACTTAGAGAGTAGCAAAAAACAAGGTCAAGAACAGCCACCAGAACTGATGGAAATCGATTCTTCGTCGAAATTTAGACAGCGTCACTGATTATTGGCATCCCCAAAACAGCAGCGCTCATGCTCAGAAGCGACTAAACACGTCGGACAGGGTAATTGGGGCGAGACGCCAGCGTGTTAACAACATGATTTCAAACGCCCCTGCTGAGATTGCATCAGATGCTGTAGCCAAAATACAGAGTCTATAGGTGACGACGACTCCAAGCATTTTTTAGTGAACGCTCCCGGCTGCCGTTCATCAGGCGACAGTTGGTTGGGAGAACTTTAAGAATTCTGATAGACACAGGAGCGGCTAAGAACTACATCAGCCCTAAAGGAGCTAAAAAAGGTAGTGTCGGCCGGTAAGCCCTTTACTGTGAGTTCAATCCATGGCTCCAGTAAAACTGAAAGTAAATGTCTCATAAAAATGTTTGGACAAGTCTCTCCGTTTTTCCTCTTAGACTCGCTGACGTCATTTGACGCTATTATAGGCCTCGACCTGCTAACGCACTCTGGAGTAAAGTTATACCTCGGAAACAGCACCTTAAAATGTTTGAATAAGCTAGAAGAAATAGAGTATCATGACTGTGCTAGCGTCAAATTCACTAACGTCAATGATATAGTAGTGCCAGATTAAGTCAGAAAGGAGTTTAAAGACATGATTCTTAAAAGGAACAATGCGTTTTCGACCTCTAACGAGGCGTTACCCTTCAACACCTCAGTTATAGCCACAATTAGGACAGAAACGGATGAACCCATATACTCAAAACTTTACCCACACCCAATGGGTTTGACAGAGTTCGTAAACAGCGAAGTCAAGCATCTTTTAAAAGACGGAATCATCAGACTGTCAAGATCTCCATATAACAGCCCAACTTGGGTTGTCGACAAGAAAGGCACCGATGACAAAGGCAACAAAAATAATCGCCTGGTCATCGACTACAGGAAGCTAATTGAGCGTTCTGTGGCCGATCGTTACCCAATGCCGAGCATTCCCATGATCCTAGCGAATTTAGGAAAGGCCAGGTATTTCACAACCTAAGATCTAAAATCGGGATACCATCAGATTTACTTGGCAGAACAAGATCGCGAGAAAACATCTTTTTCGGTAAACGGAGGGAAATATGAATTCTGTCGTATACCCTTCGGGTTAAAGAATGCGGGAAGCATCTGTCCACAAGGGCCATTGACGACATCGCCGAGGGAACGGATCGGCAAAACCTGCTGCGTTTGCACATGGATGACGTAGTCCTGTTTTCCGAGAATGTGGTCGACCATGTTCAAGCACATAGGCATGGTGCTGAAGACGTTTGCACTGCATGCTTCAACCATGGCGGTGTCACGGGAAAAGACAAAATTCTTCAAAGAGAGCGTTGAGTTCCAAGGCTTTATTGTTACCAGAGGTGGGGCTAAAACTGACCCCAAAAAGCTCCACTGCATTCAAGAATATGTCGAACCAAGGAGCTTATTTAGCCTCAGGTCGTTTCTTGGCTTAGCAAGCAATTATAGAAG
>JAWNNK010000119.1:0-143201 GCA_035045065.1 Hirtodrosophila trivittata | reverse complement strand
GAAAACTCTGCCATTTAAAACAGTCGAAGTTGATAAAACAAAGTGTGCAGAGCAACATATTAGGTGACGCTAACTTGAATAAACCTAGACGGGCTTACTTGATAATAGGATCAGATTTATACCCTCAAATTCTAAAAAAGGGACTAGGTGAAAATCGATGGTCGCTTGGTCAAAATACCGATTTTGTGTATTTTTATCAGGATGTTGATAATCCGAAGATAAATAACCAATAGTCTCTACAGTCATTGAAATTAAAGACTCAATAATTAAAGATAAAAATTCATTAATATAAGATTATTACGCATATAAACTAACATATTATAGGCAAAAAAATTTTGTTAGACTATAAGCATGTAACCTGTTTGTTTTTCATAAAAAAAGAAAAAAGAACTCATATAATTTACAAGGTAATAATACCTTATCATTAAAAAATGGTGTAGTCGATCATGCCTACTTTAATACAAAACAATTTGATAAAATAATGCAGGAAATTTTTAGTATTGAAAGGAAAGAGATATCAAGTAAGTAATCCCTCAATAATTGAAAGATCATAGAGACCACTGCAGTATTATAGAAAAATAGATCCCCAATAATTAATAAGTCTTTAGGCACCCATGCAAGAGTAGAGAAAGAGATAAGCCTAGAAGAGAGATTTGATGGCAATATAAAAAGATGGAAAGTTGTTTTAAGGAGATTGTCGACACAATAGACAATCTTCAACAACCATCAACAATTCTGATGAAAAAGAATAAAATTGAGCTTTTATGGTTGTAAGTTTCGAACATAATTTATTTATTTAAACAGCAGTTGGAAAGTTCCATATTCGACGAGAAAATTAGTGATATGCAGTTTGACTTCCAGAATATTAAGGACACTCTTGAATTAAAATTACAAAATAAATATCATTTATAAGGTTCAACTTCAAAGTCAGAATTACCATCACTGCGAAAATTAGAAATTCCAGAATTCTCGGGTAATCCCAAAGATTGGGATATATTTTTCGAATTATTTTCGGAACTAATCCATAATAGAGAGAACATAAGAGAAGAAGTTGACCGGATTTTCGCACATATAATATTAAGAAAACTTAATAAAGATACAGTGCAACTATATAAAAATTATGTTAGGCAAACTAAAGAAATACAGATTCTCTCTGACGTAATGGAGTTCTTGGACCAAAGGCCTAATTGTCTCGCATCATACAAAGGTACAGCTGTGCCTAAAATGTTAAAGGCACTGAAGTGCGAAAATATGCATGAATGAAATTTCTTGTTCAAAATGTAATAAAAGAGGTAGTCAGCGATTTAACGCCTGATGCAGCGACAACAAAAGTAGGGTGCCAAAGTGAAGCAACTTAGTTCACACTGGTAGAATTAACGCAAATTCTTTGCATAATACAAAAAGGTAAATACTTGTGTAACAAAAACGAGCAAGCGTTATTAGCAACTGCACTAGTAAAAGTCAAACTAGCTAATGGAATGAGAAATTTAAAGCCCTAATAAATAGTGGATCACAAAATACAACTGCACACACACAAAGGTTCTGCATCAAGCCAGAATGCATGAAACCCAACAACAGTGCGGCGAAATGCGTTCACTGTGGGAGGAACACACTGCCTCATACAAAGGGTGTAGGCTGTACCAAGCAACAGTTGGCAGGTTAAATGCTGAAAGAAGGAAGCCATCGTCACATAGCCCCATTAACTTAAAACGGCAGCAGCAGACTGGCATAGCGAGACACCCACATGGAGACTTCTCTTACGCAAGTGTAGTTAGTGGACATACAAATCCAATCAAACAAATACTTCCCAAGGATTAAGCGCCGCTAATAATACAAACTTGGAGGGAAACATAATGAAGAGGGGATGCAATGATGCAACAAGTGTTTGCGCAGATTACGGTGCAGCTTAGTCAAATGTTCTACAACGTCTTGGGTAACGTATGCAAGTAAATCTGAGAACGACCACCTGGAATGCAAACGGCCTATGCTCAAATAGGCCCATAGTCGAATACTATGTCAAAACTAATAACATAGATGTTCTAATGATATCTGAAATTCACATAAATTCCCTATCCCACTTCACACTTAAAGGATACCAACTTGTACCAGTAAGCCACTAAATTGGGAGAGCCAGGGCGGCGCAGCCATTCTAATGAAAACTATCTAACGATTTGTCGAGTTACAAGGCATTACTTTAGAATGGTTTCAAGCTGTAGTTGTAAAACTGACTGGACCAAAAGGTAGAATATCGGAGTCAACTCCGATAAATCTCTGCACGTCACCTACACAAAAAGGCACAAAAGCTGCCCTCCAGTTCAGCTAAAGATTAAAAAGTAAAAAATGCTCTGGATTTTAAGAAAGAATTCTTAGCCTAATTCGGAAAAGAAGCTTCTCTTATACAAAGTCATGCTCAAGCCACTCTGGGGCACTCCAGCCTTCACTAAGAGAAATAGTTGGCGCCGGGTGGTACGTCAGCAACACAGTTATTCACAGAGATCTGCAAATCCGCTCAATGTTGGCGGAAATAATGGAGTCAGCTACTAGATACCTGAGGCAACTGACAATCATAAAAATTACCTGGCGGTCAACCTACTAGACAACAGTCTACAACAGACACGGCTGAATAGGTTCCACCTCTTAGACCTTCCATTCAGATTCCCCCTTAAATTCCATCCCAAATGTAACTCCAACTTAAATATAACAGCCCCATTAAATGTATCTGTCATTCCTTATCTAGAAATCCCTGTCAATTTGTGCAAAGTCATTGCCCAAACTACTGTTTGTTAATAAAATTCGTTCAATATCCTTACGATACATTGTAAATAAATATAAAATATATAAGTTAAGTATAGTTGTTCGGATTTCCAACCGGGTACTTGAGTATCGAATTGAGGCACAGGGTAATAAGCCCAAGGTCACCCAAAGTCATGCAGAATACGTGATCAGCATACCCGTACGGAACATCCGACGCGATAATCGGAAGCCTTGCACGAGGTGCAAGCTCGGCATTACCGCGGACAATGTCGCTGACTCTGCTTCAACATAATTGTAACACTAAAATAGAATCAGAATAAATGTAGAACTAAGCTTACGCGCACGTCTTTGTCGCCCGCTAATGCGGCACTCTATGTATTTCGGTAACACGACATTACATAACTGGCGCCCAACTCGGTCTAAAAACCCAAATATAAAACATTATTTAAAAGACGAAAAGGTAAAAATCAAGTTTTTTAAAAGTGAAAGAAAATAAAAAACGACAAAGTGTTGATCAAACTCAATGCACATCGTTCGAAACGACAAGGATAACACCAAAACTCTGAACCATTGGCGAAAGCTAAATATTTTCCTAATCAAAAGGCTAAGGCCAAAAGTTATACGCAAAAAAAAAGTTATTATCCCAACAAATCATCCGTAGTAAAAGGTAATGCCAAAATACCTGAGTAACGAAACCAAAAGTTAATATTATAACCAATTAATACACAGTGTACGAACAAATCGTAATTTACATAGACACAATCGTCAGTTTCTTTCCACCCACGTTTGGTCTTTTACAACACCAACAAGAACAAAAGAAAAAAAAAAAAAAAAACGTGTCCAAAGTAATATACGTGGAGGCAGACAGCACACGCTTTGAGACCGAGTGTAACCCAGCGAACCAATTTTGTGGATCTTTGGCGCATATGCTCGAATTGTGTGCTTCGGTTCTTGCCTATTCGACTTCTTTAACAGTTTCTGTTCGGATTGTTGCTCCGCTCGTTTGTTGGGCACGTGTTTCATTCGTTATCTACAGACATTCGTAGGCCCTGAGCTCCAAAACGTAAAGACTCACCGGCAAACTAACTGTTCATCGCGCTCTCTCTGTTTCGCGCTTTTCTTGCTCCTTTCGTTCTTGCCGGCAACAGCGACGGCAGCAGTGACGGCAATAGCGACGGCAGCAGTGACGGCAATAGCGACGGCAGCAGCGACGGCAGCAGTGACGGCAACAGCGACGGCAGCAGCGAGGGCATCATCGACGACAGCAGTGTCAGCAATAACAGCCGCAACCGTAGCGTTAAATGTGAGACTCATGTAAGTGAGATGTTTTTTTTTTAATTTGGGCCTCAGTGAACGTTTCATGTAAAACATATAAATTTAAAATATTGCTTTTGCTATTGCCCGGTTGCAAACATTATATTGAGCATTGATTTCTGCCGATTGTACGTTTTTTTTTTTTTTTTTTTTTGGCCCGCCCTTACTTATAGTTCTATCCACATTTTATGCCCCAACAGTAGAACTCTGTTGTTTTGTTATATAAAGAATTTGGATTTGATTTTTTTTGTTTGACCGATTATACCTTTTTCGGCTCCCATTCTCGCACAAGTTACTCAAAAAATCAATACATGAGTTGGTCCAATAGTTACAGGGAAGCGAAAAACCAAGACATTGACGACATTCCGATTCCCACTACTGTAAAATCTGATTTCAAGAAAATGATTCTTAACAGAATTAAAGTGTTTTCCACCGCCAAAGAACTCCTTCCCTTCAACACGACGGTTGTTGCTACTATCCGTACTAAAACTAACGATCTCGTTTATTCGAAATGGTACCCCCTACAGATGGGTGTACAGGACTTCGTTAATAAAGAAATGAAGGACCTCTTACACAACAATATTATACGACCATCTGTATCGCCCTATAACAGCCCCACATGGGTGGTCGACAAAAAAGGTCGTGACGAACTTGGCGTGAAAAAAAACGCCTCGTCATCGACTTCAGGAAACTGAATGAGCTTATTATAGACGATAAATATCCAGTACCAAGTATTCCCATGATCCTAACGAACCTTGGTAAAGCGAAATACTTTACCACGTTAGATCTTAAATCTGGCTTCAATCAGATCAATCTCGCCGAAAAAGATCGTGAAAAGACAGATTTCTCTGTTAACGGTGGAAAGTGTGAATTCTGTCGCCTGCCTTTCGGTCTAAAAACGCGTCCAGCATATTCCAATGCGATTGATGATGTTCTTCGCGAACAGATTGGAAAAAACTGCTACGTCTACTTGGACGACGTAATCGTTTTCTGGAAAAACGAAGTCGATCACGTCAAGCATATAGACTGGGTGTTGGAGGCTCTCGCCAACGCGAACATGAGAGTCGCTCGAGAGAAGACTCAATTCTTTAAAGAAAGTGTCGAATTCCTCGGTTTCGTGGTTACCCAAAATGGTACTACCACCAGCCCGGAGAAGGTGGTTGCCATTTAAGAATTTGTAGAACCTAAGTCTCTCTTTACCCTAAGGTCGTTTCTGGGTTTGGCCAGTTACTACTGATGTTTTATCAAAGATTTTGCCTCCATCGCGAGCCCACTAACCAACTTGCTGAAAGGTGATAATGGATCCGAAAGCAAACACGTTTCAAAAAAGAATCCCATACAGTTTAACGACATACAGAGGAACGCTTTTGAAGAACTTAGAAATATTTTATCCTCAGAAGACGTAATTCTACAATACCCAAACTTTGACAAACCTTTCGACCTGACTACAGATGCTTCAGCATACGGTATTGGAGCGGTACTGTCTCAAGAAGGTAGACCTATATCAATGATTTCTCGCACTTTAAAAGATAGGGAAATGAATTATGCAACAAATGAGAGGGAACTTCTAGCCATCGTATGGGCCTTAGGTAAATTTCAGCATTATCTCTACGGAACGAGAGACGTCCACATATTCACCGACCACCAACCCCTCACTTTTGCCGTTTCCGACAAAAACCCCAATGCAAAGCTTAGAAGGTGGAAAGCATACATTGACGGACATAACGTATGGGCCTTAGGTAAATTTCAGCATTATCTCTACGGAACGAG
Organism: Hirtodrosophila trivittata; assembly: GCA_035045065.1. Taxonomy (NCBI): domain Eukaryota; kingdom Metazoa; phylum Arthropoda; class Insecta; order Diptera; family Drosophilidae; genus Hirtodrosophila; species Hirtodrosophila trivittata. The sequence goes on along the minus strand of JAWNNK010000119.1, from coordinate 137,363 downwards.
AGACGTCCACATATTCACCGACCACCAACCCCTCACTTTTGCCGTTTCCGACAAAAACCCCAATGCAAAGCTTAGAAGGTGGAAAGCATACATTGACGGACATAACGCAAAATTGCCCGGAAAAGAAAACTTCGTGGCTGACGCTTTGTCTCGCCAGAGTGTCAATGCAATCCAGCAGAAAGTTGAGTCCTACGCTGCCACTGTTCATAGCAAAAAATCTCTGACTTACACCATAGAATCCTCCGACAAGCCCGTAAATTGTTATAGAAACCAGATAATCTTGGAGGAAGCTAAATTTCCCTTGACCAGGAATTTTATCCTGTTCAATTCAAAAACCTGCCACACAATATCCTTCTCGGATAGAAACACGCTGATTGATGAAGTTCAATCCGCCGTTGACCCGAACGTGGTAAACGCAATCCATTGCAACCTTCACACTCTTGCGACCATCCAGCAGGACCTGGTTTATAAGTTTCCAGCAACCAAGTTTTGGTACTGCAAGAAACTGGTCGCAGACGTAACTGACCCCAATGAGCAGCTCGAGGTGATTGCCATAGAGCACAACCGAGTACACAGGGCAGCCAAGGAGAACGTCAAGCAAGTTCTTGACGATTACTATTTCCCAAAAATGACAAAAATGGCCATCGAAGCCGTACTAAATTGCAAAACTTGCACCCAAGCCAAGTATGTTAGGCACCCGAAAAAACAATTGCTCGTAAATACTCCGATTCCTTCTTATGCAGGCGAAATGTTACATATTGATATTTTCGCCACCGATAAGAAACAGTTCTTGACCAGTTAATACAACCTATACAGTCAAGAATAATTGTTGACATCAGAGGTCCCATCATCCAGTTGATGAACGTGTTTTCAAACACAAAGACCATTTATTGTGACAACGAGCCGTCTTTAAATTCAGAGACCATTACTTCACTGCTTAAAAACCAGTACAGTGTGGACATTGTAAATGCCCCGCCTCTCCATAGCTCGTCTAACGGCCAAGTGGAACGCTTCCACAGTACCCTTACGGAAATCGCCAATATTGAAAACACAACCGAACTAATCCTAAGGGCCACTGTTGAGTACAATCATTCGATTCATTCAGTCACGAACAGGAGACCGGCTGATTCAAGGTTGCCCGACCTACCCAATAAGTCCAAAAGGGATATAAAAAACAGGCTTGAGAAAGCCCAGGATACACAGCTTGAACGGTGTAATCCAGGCAGGCAGAAAAGGGTTGTTGGGTGAAACAGTCTTTGTAAAAAACAACAAGAGACTTGGCAACAAGCTTACCCCGCTATGCCAGGAAGAAAAATCCAGGAGGACTTGGGTACATCGGTCCTCATCAGAGGGAGGGTGGTCCACAAGGACAACTTAAGGTAGTAAGGTCATGCCTCACCCAGACATACCACCAGACGAGACGAGTAATAATAATAGGTTGAATAAGTCTCTCCTTTTATTAATTACTTAACTAACCTCCGTACTTATGTACCTATATCTGGCCTTGTCCCATGCTAGGATTACCGACTATACTCAGGCCAAATTCATTCCGGTTTGAGACGAACATGTGTTTATTTGGGCAAGACATGACGTAGTGGGACGTACAACTAACGTATCCGATTATTGGCGATTTGGAAAAATGAAAGTCATCCGAATCCCAACTGATAGAATGCAATAATAGACAGGTGAAATTTGACAACAAGATCCAATCACAGATAAAGCATTTGTCCGATACAGTTAACAATTTATTAAAGGTGGCTAAGCAATCTCAGATAGGTACCTCCCATCTTCATGAAACACTGCTAACCAGAAATAGAGTAATTATTACAGAACTACAGAATTTAATGCTCACTATAACTTTTGCGAAGGAGAACATTATAAATCCAACCTTTCTCGATCACTTTGAACTAAGGTCCATCTTAAACAAGCATCTCACGATAGACGTACCTATTATAAGCTTAATGGAAGTTTCTTCCATAAAAATATGTATCATTGATGTACTAACCCAGTACCCTAGAATAGAATTATTATGTAAGAAAAAAAAATATCTTCCCGGTAGTACACAACCACAACGTACTCAAGACACCAGAAAACACAGTAGCTGAGTGCAAAGAGGGCGTAATAACCGCTACAAGATGTATCACCACGACATATTCGTCATTCTGCGAGCGTGCGGAAAACGATACCTGTGCACGCGGGTTACACGCTGGGAACACTGCCAACTACAGAACGCAGCCCAGCTGTTAAGTATAGTTGTTCGGATTTCCAACCGGGTATTTGAGTATCGAATTGAGGCACAGGGTAATAAGCCCAAGGTCACCCAAAGTCATGCAGAATACGTGATCAGCATACCCGTACGGAACATCCGACGCGATAATCCGAAGCCTTGCACGAGGTGCAAGCTCGGCATTACCGCGGACAATGTCGCTGGCTCTGCCGGCTTCAACATAATTGTAACACTAAAACAGAATCAGAATAAAGGTAGAACTAAGCTAACGCGCACGTCTTTGTCTCCGCTAACGCGGCACTCTATGTATTTCGCTAACACGACATTACATAACTTATACACACAAAAAAAACCTAATAAAAGCAAACATCATCAAGTCTATGCAATTATTCTTTCAAAGGTAATGAAAACTCTGCCATTTAAAACAGTCGAAGTTGATAGAACAAAATGGCTGAGCTACATATTAGCTGACGCTAACTCTAATAAACTATGACGGGTTGACATGATAATAGGATCAGACTTATACCCTCAAATTCTGAAGAATGGACTTTGTGAAAATCGATGGCCGCTTGGTCAAAATACTGATTTTGGGTATTTTTATCAGGATGTTGATAATCGAAAGATAAAAAACCAATATTCACTACAGTCATTGAAATTAAAGACTTGGAACGATTCGGGGAAATAGAGTCTAAGGGTAAAGGAGTTATAGAAGATTAAAAATGTGAACAAAATTTCATAGAAACAACAACAATACAAAGTTACTTCTCCTTTTAAAGAGAATATAACTATAGGAAATTCAAAAAAGCATGCAACTGCCATAAAAACCCAAAATTTTGGGAGCAATATAGTTAATTCATGGCAGAGTATCCAGAATTAGGTTATATGGTTGATCAACAACAGATGGTAATTATTTATTAATTTATGTATTAAATTATTTATTTATGTATGTTTGTATTTATTTATTTATTCATTTATTCATTTATTCATTTATTCATTTATTCATTTATTCATTTATTCATTTATTCATTTATTCATTTATTCATTTATTCATTTATTCATTTATTCATTTATTCATTTATTTATTTATTCATTTATTTATTTATTTATTTATTTATTTATTTATTTATTTATTCATTTATTCATTTATTTATTTATTTATTTATTTATTTATTTATTTATTTATTTATTTATTTATTTATTTATTTATTTATTTATTTATTTATTTATTTATTTATTTATTTATTTATTTATTTATTTATTTATTTATTTATTTATTTATTTATTTATTTATTTATTTATTTATTTATTTATTTATTTATTTATTTATTTATTTATTTATTTATTTATTTATTTATTTATTTATTTATTTATTTATTTATTTATTTATTTATTTAAAAGATATCTTTGACATAATTCTATTTATTATGTGGTATCATCGGACTTTGAAAAAATGTGCTGACAAATTATTAAAATAAAAATATCAGGAAAACTAACATCTTCTATGGAGAAATTCACCAATCCAGGAACTTTAAGAATCTAAATTGACCACTGTTGCATACGCAACTGCATCAGCTCCTTATTTAGCTATCAGGCTGATAGAAGATATAGCTTATAATGTCAATATTCAATAATTAAAGATAAAAATTCAATAATATGAGATTATTATGCATATAAACTAACATATAAAAGGCAAACAATTTTTGTTAGACTATAAGCATGTTACCTGTTTGTTTTTCATAAAAAAAAGAAAAAAGAACTCATATAATTTTCAAGGTAATAATACCTTATCATTAAAAAATGGTGTGGTCGATAGTGCCTACTTCAATACAAAACAATTTGATAAAATAATGCAGTAAATTTTTAGTATTGCAAGGAAAGGGATATCAAGTAAGTTATCCCTCAATAATTGAGAGATCTTTAGAGACCCCTGCAGTATTATAGAAAAAAAGAACCCCAATAATTAATAAGTCTTAAGGCACCTATGCAGGAGTAGAGAAAAGGATAAGCCTAGAAGAGAGATTTGATGGCAATATAAAAAGATGGAAAGTTGTTTTAAGGAGATTGTCGACACAATAGACAATCTTCAACAACCATCAACAATTCTGATGAAAAAGAATAAAATTGAGCTTTTATGGTTGCAAGCTTCGAATATAATTTATTTATTGAAACAGCAGCTGGGAAGTTCCACATTCGACAAGAAAATTAGTGATATGCAGTTTGACTTCCAGAATATTAAGGACACTCTTGAATTAAAATTACAAAATAAATATCATTTATAAGGTTCAACCTTAAAGTCAGAATTACCAGCACTCCGAAAATTAGAAATTCCAGAATTCTCGGGTAATCCCAAAGATTGGGATATATTTATTGAATTATTTTCGCAACTAATCCATAATAGAGAGGACATAAGAAAAGAAGTTCACCTGATTTTCGCACATATAATATTAAGAAAATTCAATAAAGAAACAGTGCAACTATTTGAAAATTATGTTAGGCAAACTAAAGAAATACAGATTCTCTCTGACGTAATGGAGTTCTTGCACCAAAGGCCTAACTGTCTCGTATCATACAAAGGTACAGTTGTGCCTAAAATGTTTAAGGCACCCAAGTGCGAAAATATGCATGAATGAAATTCTTTGTTCAAAATGCAATAAAAAGAGGTAGTCAGCGATTTAACGCCTAATTCAGCGACAACAAAAGTAGGCAGCCAAAGTGAAGCAACTTTGTTCACACTGGAAGGAATTAACGCAAATACTTTGCGTAAAATCACCATACAATTCTAAATTTCAATAATGAATAAGGGCAAAAGGTAAATACTTGTGTAAAAAAAGAGCAAGCGTTATTAGCAACTGCACTTGTAAAAGTCAAACTAGCTAATGGAATGAGAAATTTAAAGCCCTAATAGATAGTGGGTCACAAAATACAAACATATCGGAAGAAGCAGCGCAGATCTTAAAATTACCAAGAATCAAATCTCATACAGAAATAAGTGGGATATCTCCAGGTTCTACTACCTCAAAATAAAAGATAAAACTTAATATCAGAACCGCTGATAAAAGCAGTTGAAATCTTAACCTCGGTAAGTGCAGATGCAGGCGCGGACGCTTAGCACGTTCAAATTTCAAAAACAGCCAACAAAAATTGCACTGCTAACCGTTAGTTACGGTAAACAGAAAACTGGTTCCACGCGACTGCATCAAAAACAACTACTTTGTGAGCAACGGGATTTTGGCTCGTAGTGAATGCACTTGTTGCTGCCAAACAGCAAGTGTTGTTTTTTGTCCCCTTCCCACCCCTCTGCCACCTTTCAACATCATGCGTGTAAGCAATAACCACAATAACAACAACAATGTCAATGCAGGGTCAATCACCTGGCAGCATGCCAAGTGGATGATTGTCGCATCGAAACGTAAAGTGCGCTCGCCTGATCAGAAGAAGAAAACGAAGAACCCAAGGATGCCCTCCCCCTCTTTTGTACATGACACCAGCTGATGGGGCTGCAACACTTTCACCTGGTCAAGTCCTTCATTCTTAATTACGAAAAGGCCAACTCTCAACAATGACCGAGGAACTATAACTAATACGCGAACTAACCACCGTGCCAATCGTTTTGACACTTTGAGACAACTGCAGCCAATGGAAGACGAATCGTAGAAGACGAAGCATAGCCCTGGTAAAAGAGTTTTAGAAAAATAAGCTAGTATTTAACACATACCAACTTAAGCATGAAAAGGTCTACAGGGCAGTAATTAAAAACCTGCACTATTCCACCAACACCAAGTACATCGCTGAGAAACTCAAGGAACTCGGACACCAGGTCCGGCACATTGTAAACGGTAAGTCTCGGAACTCAAAAGGCGATGTCTATGTTTTTTGTTAGACTTAGACCCACCATTCAACAACAAACAAGTGTTTGACATAAATAGAAAATTGCCATGCAGAGGTTAAAATCAAGGCATTACTTTAGAATGGTTCCAAGCTGTAAATGTAAAACTGGCTGGACCAAACGGTAGAATATCGGAGTCAACTCCGATAAATCTGTGCACTTCACCTACACAAAAAGGCACAAAAGCTGCCCTCCAGTTCAGCTAAAGATAAAAAGGAAAAATTGCTCTGGATTTTAAGAAAGAATTCCTAACTTAATTCGAAAAAGAAACTCCTCGTATACAAATGCTCAAGCCCATCTGGACTTACAGCATTCACCTCTGGGGCACTGCAGCCTTCTCTAAGAGAAATAGTGGTATGAGTGGTACGTCCGCAACACAGTTATTCACAAAGATCTGCAAGTCCGCTCAATGTTGGCGGAAATAATGGAGTCAGCTACTATGAGGGGTATTCAAAAAGTAAGTTTCCCTGCGTTGGGAATAAATAAAAAACAAGTTTTAGGTTGTAAACATACATTTATTTTATTCTTTACCTCTTAAACTATTTTTGTATCTATTTGAAAGCTTAAGTAAACCTTCCTTTAAAAATTGCAGCTGCTCTTGGAGTGTGCGAGCGAAAAATTCTTCGAAAAATCTTCGGTCCGATCTACGTTAGTGGAACATATCGTATCAGATGGAACCACGAGCTGTATGAGCTCTACGGGGACATTGATGTGGTCAAGCGAATTCACATTATGAGACTTCGTTGGCTAGGTCATGTTGCTCGTATGAATGAACAAGCTCCAGCTCGTAAGGTATTTGATGCGGTAGTTGTTGGACAACGAAGAAGGGGAAGACCCCGGCTACGATGGCAAGACCAAGTGACGGAAGCCCTGGCGTCACATGGTATTACCAATTGGAGAAGACGCGCACAGAGCAGGAGCGCGTGGAGGGAGATTATGCATGAGGCTGTACCTCGTGAGAGGTGTAATGCCAATTAATAATAATAATAATAATAATTTATTTATTTATTTATTTAAAAGATATCTTTGACATAATTTTATTTATTATGTAGTATCATCGGACATTGAAAAAATGTACCGACAAATTAATAATGGAGAGTAAGGTGGATGGTAAAAAATTTCCCATTTGAATTTATGTAGTAAGGCTTGTGTTTTTTTGGTAGAATGAGGCCGAGTGTTGTCATGAAAAAGCAAGACTTTTTTTGACAATTTTCCAGGGTGTTTCTTAATGCGTTTAGTTTCGAACTGGCTCGCTCGGCTGAGCGATCCTTTATTTATTGTAAAATTCTTACTCTAACAATATCCTTATCTCTAATGCAGTCGTTAGTAAGACGACTGCGTGTTTATTATTTATTACGGTCGCTTGTAAGACGATCGCTTATCCACATCTGGAACTCATTTATGCCCAATCCTTATCCTGACACAAGCGGTTATGATAAGTGCTGTTGTAAGATATTGAGCTGCGCGCAGACGTGCAGCGTATCATGTTCATACCTGAACATTCTCCGGGGGGCTGTAAATGTGACAGCCAGAAGCTGTCTATTTTGTAAATACTTCATTCTTGCATAAACTACAAGAACTATAATGACCACAATGACTAACACCAGCGATGTGTGACCACTTGCTGTGAAAAAATGCAAGTCGCCCAGATGTACTTTGTGGCTGTCGAGATATTGAATCATTTTGTGCAGCCGTTCTAGTTCCTTTGTGTTGTCACTGTTATAGAACCAACTGGTGTTAGCTCAAAGGGTGTTTGCTCGTTGGCTTCCTTTACGAAGTGGGTTGAGTAGTTCGCTTTATATGATGAATGTACGCTCTGAGGGACCTGTAGAGTTATACCTTTCAATCTTAACGAGCATCCTTCTTCGAGGTCCACTATGCCAACTTTAGGTATTGATATTATTTGATGATGTGAGTCACTGCATTGAACATGACCCGATGTATTTTCGAATGTTTTAAATAACCAGCGATTGTGGGATCCAAGCTCCTTCCAAAATGATTGATCCCTATATTCTGTCATTACACACGTCATTTTGGAATGAGGTTTCAATGGTGTAGTTTCACAAAAGTTTTCATCAGCATCTTTCCATTTTTTCCAAAATTCTACTGTCATCCGCTGCATATATCTCCATCTATCAAGAGATCCTATTTTCTCCTGCACATCTGTATGTTCAGGTGCACTATTTAGTGGTCTTCGCACTAGAAAATGTCCCGCTGTAAGCACATCGTCTGTCTCGTTACCATTTTCTAATGGGATCAGAGGACGTGAGTTCAGCACTGCCTCTATGCGACATAACAGCGTCGAGAACTCTTCATATGTCCAGCTGTTGTCGCCGAGGATCCGATTTAAATGGTATTTCATGGATTTGACTCCAGCTTCCCACAATACACCCATGTGTGGACTTCCCGGGGGAATAAAGTGCCAGGTAATGCCATCTCGCTCTAATACCGGTGCTAGTTTCGTATTGTTCATAATTGCAGCTTTCAATTTAATATCCAATTTTCTTGCTGTTCCAACATTTTCCATGACAGCTCTTATTTTCTGCTGAATTTCGATATAGTCTTTAATTGTATTTGCACCGGTCATCAAGTCGTCCATATAAAAATCTTGTTTGATGACTTTAGCCAATGTTTCATCACGTTGGCAGTAAGTGCCCGCCAGTTTCTGCAATGAGCGCACAGCCAGAAACGGTGCAGCAGATGTTCCATTTGTCACGGTTGTTAGCTTGTATTCTTGTAGTGGTTCCCTTACGTTTTCTCTCCATACGATATACTGATACTCCTGATCAGCTGGTGTTATTTTAATTTGGCGGTACATTTTTTCGACATCTGCTGTTATTACATATTGCCACATTCTCCAACATGTTAAAATGTCAAATATGTCCCTTTGAATTTTGGGTCCTATTGCCATTGCATCGTTCAGACTACACCCATTAGTAGTGTTTGCTGAGGCGTCAAAAACTACTCTTAGTTTTGTAGTCAGGCTGTCTGGCCTAATAATTGCTTGGTGCGGCAGGTAGTATTTTCCTTGACCCGTTGTGTTTACTGCTACCATGTGGCCGAGCTGTAGGTACTCTCTCATGAAATCCTTGTATTGGTTGAATAAACTTTTGTTATTCTTGAATTTCTTTTCCATTTGTATCAGCCTTGCTACTGCTTGCTTACGCGAGTCTCCCAATTCAAATTCGCTACGGAAGGGAATTGCCACTATGAGTCTTCCATCTGAATCAATTGTTGTTGTTTCCTGGTAATATTGTTCACAACGCAGATTTTCTTCCACATCCTCGGGTTTTTCTTCCTCCAGTTCCCAGAAGCGCTCCAGGTCATCAAGGTTGACAGTTGTAGTCGCTGACAAAATCGTCTTTTGGGGTGCCCGGGCAATATTTCCAGAAATGATCCATTCAAGTCTCGTCTTCTGTCCCAGGGCTCCATTGATAGTTTTGACCTGACCCATCATAATAAAGGGAAACAGGTCTGCACCAATTATCAGATCAATTTTGCTGGCCTTGTTGAAGTTTGGATCAGCTAAGGAACAATTTTTCCAATCCTTATTGATGTCAATATCAATATTTTTGTTAGGAAGAGTTCTTTGTAGTTTAGGCAATGCTAGAGCCACAGTTCTTGTGTTGAATTTACTTGGAAATCTTGGCTTGATTTCAAGCTTAACGCTGTGTTTTGATAGTTCAACGCCATGTGAGGATATTCCTTGAATTTCCACTGACTCCTTAGATCTTTGCAGCCCTAAAAGTTGCGCTGCTTCCTCGGAGATTATTGTGCGTTGTGATCATCCATCCATTAGTGCACGTAGTTGCTCGAAGGTACCGCTTGCATTTTTAACGTTGATCACTGCTGTAACCAATAGTGTTTCATGCTCAGTATTTTGCTTGAGAAAATTTACACTTTCCCTTTTGCTGTCCTCGTGTAACAAAGTGTTATGATTTTTGTTACATTTTTGGCATTTCCACTCTTTTTTGCATTCTATTATGTTATGAGTGCCAAAAGAACGGAAACATAAATGATGTTTTTTAACAAACTCCTTACGTTTGCTCACCGAAGCAGCCTTAAATTTTTGGCACCTATCTGTATCATGTCCGTTTATTGAACAAAAACGGCATGGTCTTTGCTGATGTTGTTTTGATCCTTTAACAACACTTTTTTGTACAGAATCTACTGCATTGTGTAGCTGGTTTATGAAATCCCATACATCATTAAGTGATTGAATCTGTCGGTTTTTTGTTTTCACATGTTGCTCGTACTGCTGAAGAGCCTCCGTTGAAAACCGCCGAAGTAGAATTTGGGCAAAAATGACATCAGCTTGCTCGCCAATCTTTGCTTTTTCCTTTATAATATAGATACACTCAGTGGCAGTATCCAGAAAGTTGCGAGTCCTCTCTTCCGAGTCGCATTTCAGAGTTTCCAACTCCAGTAATATGTTAAGCCGGTCGGCGAAAATTTTACGATTATTTTCATACCGATTACATATAAGTTCCCACGCCGCCTTATAATTTGCAGCTGAGCCGATCAGTAGTGACTGACCATTGTGTTTGCATCTCCTTTGAGACATGACCTTAGGTAGTTCAGCTTTATTGTGTCGCTGATATCTACTCTTTCGTGAATAATCTCCGTAAATATTCCGTAGAAGTTTGGCCATTCCTTGGAGTTGCCATCAAACTGTGGTAGATCCACCTTTGGGGCATCTTGCCTTTGATATCCATCTGTTGATGGCTTTTGTAATTCTGACATTTTTCTATCTATTTTGCTTGACAGAATTTTAACCTCGACTTTCAAATCGTCGATTTCATCAGTATTAAAAGCCCACCATTCATATTTGATTTCTAGCATAGTCAGTATGCTATGAATCGATTCCATCCGGACATTTATACTCTCCTTTATGTCCATCAGTTCATCTTTAGTTGGATGTGCCAAATGTATTTTGGCTCTTTCCATTTCATTACGCAGACGGACTGCTTGCCTGTCAACTCTTTCGACCATGCTGTCAATTGGGCTTACGCTGCTTTTGGTGCTCCGTTCAGAATCATTCTTTTCCGTCTGCTCAACATGTTTTTTGGAAGGCCCGGCAGGTTCCTCAGCAGCATAATCACCCACATGATCATCTGACTTTACTTTAGATATCGTCATTTTGTATGCCGCCCAGTGCGCCATTGTCAAGTGCAGGCTTGCACCTTGATTGATCAGCTTGTGAAACTCATCCCTGAGAGACACCTGCTTCTTTAATAGCTCAATATGCTTCTCCTTCAACATTTTCAATTGGTTGAACTTTTTTTTTATTGGCACTTAATATTCACCGTTCTGTTGTAAGCCACAGAACACGCTTGACTTGCTTTAAATTGCAGTTTTTTATAATTTTATAATATTTTATTTTCCACTGCTCCGTTGTAAGCCACAGAACACGTTGTAAAAACTCGAAGGACCAAAAAATGTATAATAATATACTTGAGTCGATGTATAGCTTCGAACTCGTATAAAAATACACACTAGAGTCGACGTTTAGTTTCGAACTGGCTCGCTCGGCTGAGCGATCCTTTATTTATTGTAAAATTCTTACTCTAACAATATCCTTATCTCTAATGCAGTCGTTAGTAAGACGACTGCGTGTTTATTATTTATTACGGTCGCTTGTAAGACGATCGCTTATCCACATCTGGAACTCATTTATGCCCAATCCTTATCCTGACACAAGCGGTTATGATAAGTGCTGTTGTAAGATATTGAGCTGCGCGCAGACGTGCAGCGTATCATGTTCATACTTGAACAATATGCATATAAACATAACATATTATAGGCAAAAAAATTTTGTTAGACTATAAGCATGTTACCTATTTGTTTTTCATAAAAAAAAGAAAAAAGAACTCATATAATTTTAAAGGTAATAATACCTTATCATTAAAAAAATGGTGTAGTCGATCATGCCTACTTCAATACAAAACAATTTGATAAAATAATGCAGGAAATTTTTAGTATTGAAAGGAAAGGGATATCAAGTAAGTAATCCCTCAATAATTGAAAGATCATAGAGACCCCTGCAGTATTATAGAAAAATAGAACCCTAATAATTTATTAGTCTTTAGGCACCCATGCAAGAGTAGAGAAAGAGATAAGCCTAGAAGAGAGATTTGATGGCAATGTAAAAAGATGGAAAGTGTTTTTAGGGAAAGTTTTTTTGTCGACACAATAGACAATCTTCAACAACCATCAACAATTCTGATGAAAAAGAATAAAATTTAGCTTTTATGGTTGTAAGTTTCGAATATAATTTATTTATTTAAACAGCAGTTGGGAAGTTTCATATTCGACGAGAAAATTAGTGATATGCAGTTTGACTTCCAGAATATTAAGGACACTCTTGAATTAAAATTACAAAATAAATATCATTTATAAGGTTCAACTTCAAAGTCAGAATTACCATCACTGCGAAAATTAGAAATTCCAGAATTCTCGGGTAATCCCAAAGATTGGGATATATTTTTCGAATTATTTTCGGAACTAATCCATAATAGAGGGGACATAAGAGAAGAAGTTGACCGGATTTTCGCACATATAATATTAAGAAAACTTCAATAAAGATACAGTGCAACTATATAAAAATCATGTTAGGCAAACTAAAGAAATACAGATTCTCTCTGACGTAATGGAGTTTTTGCACCAAAGGCCTAATTGTCTCCCATCATACAAAGGTACAGTTGTGCCTTAAATTGTTTAACGTCACTCAAGTGCGAAATTAGGCATGAATGAAATTCCTTGTTCAAAATGCAATAAAAAGAGGTAGTCAGCGATTTAACGCCTGATGCAGCGACAACAAAAGTAGGCTAGCCAAAGTGAAGCACCTTTGTTCACACTGGTAGGAATTAACGCAAATTCTTTGCATAATACAATGCTTAATTTCAATAATGAATAAAGGCAAAAGGTAAATACTTGTGTAAACAAAAGAGAGCAAGCGTTATTAGCAACTGCACTTGTAAAAGTCAAACTAGCTAATGGAATGAGAAATTTAAAGCCCTAATAGATAGTGGATCACAAAATACAACTATATCGGAAGAAGCAGCGCAGATCTTACAATTACCAACAATAAAATCTCATACAGAAATAAGTGGGATATCTCCAGGTTCTACTACCTCAAAATAAAAGATAAAACTTAATATCAGAACCACTTATAAAAGCAGTTGAAATCTTAACCTCGCTAAGTGCAGATGCAGGCGCGGACGCATAGCACGTTCAAGATTTCAAAAACAGCCAACAAAAAAAATTGCGCTGCTAACCTTTAGTTACGGTAAACAGAAAACTGTTTCCACGCGAGTGCATCAAAAACAACAACTTTGTGAGCAACGGGATTTGGGCTCGTAGTGAATGCACTTGTTGCTACCAAACAGCAAGTGTTATTTTTTGTCCCCTTCCCACCCCTCTGCCACCTTTCAACATCATGAGTGTGAGCAATAACCACAATAACAACAACAATGTCAATGCAGGGTCAATCACCTGGCAGTGGATGACTGTGGCATCGATACGTAAGGTGCGCTCGCCTGATCAGAAGAAGAAAACGAAGAACCCAAGGATGCCCTCCCCCTCTTTGGATGCAACACTTGCACCTGGTCAAGTCCTTCATTCTTAAATTACGAAAGATCAACTCTCAACAATGACCGAGGAATTATAACTAATACGCGAACTAACCACCGTGCCAATCGTTCTTGACACTTTGACGACAACTGGAGCCAATGGAAGACGAATCAGACAATCAAAGCAGAAAACACGAAGAGCCACAGCGGAAAGAGCCAAATCCATCTCCAATAATTATTCCAGAATCACAAACATACAAGGAATGAAAGCCAGAGTAGTAGAGTCGATAGACTTAAATGAGTTCACATACAAGGCTGTACGAGACGGCCAAGATTAATGCTCCGAAACACTGCTCAATGCAGAGCCCTGGTGAAAGCGTTTAAGAAAAATGAGGTAGTATTTCACGCATACAAACTTAAGCATGAAAGGGTCTACAGGGCAGTAATGTAAGAACCTGCAGTATTCCACCAACACCAAGTACATCTCTGAGAGAACTCAAGGAACTCGGACACCAGGTCCGGCACATTGTAAACGGTAAGCTCTCGGAACTCAAAAGGCGATGTCTATGTTTAGACTTAGACCCACCATTCAACAACAAACAAGTGTTTGACATAAATAGATAATTGCCATGCAGAGGTTAAAATCAAACCAAAAAGATAGACGATCTCATCCAATTCCATCGCTGTCAGGACTTTGGACACACACAAAGGTTTTGCATCAAGCCAGAATGCATGAAACCCAGCAACAGTGCCTCGAAATGCATACACTTTGGGAGGAACACACTGCCTCATACAAAGGGTGGAGGGTGTACCAAACAACAGTTGGCAGATTAAATGCTGGAAGAAGAAAGCCATCGTCACATAACCCCATTAACTTACAACGGCAGCAGCAGACTAGCACAGCGAGACACCCACATTGAGACTTCTCTTACGCAAGTGTAGTTAGTGGACATACCAATTCCAATCAAACAAATGCTTCCCAAGGATTAAGCGCTGCTAATAACACATACTTAGAGGAAAAGATAATGTAGAGAGGAAGCCATGATACAACAAATGTTTGCGCAGAATACGGTGCAGTTTAATCAAATATTCTACAACGCCTTGGCTAACTTATGCAAGTAAATCTGAGAACGACCACCTGGAATGCAAACGGCCTATGCTCAAATAGGCCCATAGTCGAACACTATGTGAAAACCAATAACATAGATGTTCTAATGATATTTGAAATTCACTTAAATTCCCTATCTCACTTCACACTTAAAGGATACCAACTTGTACAGTAAGCCACTAAAGTGGGAGAGCCAGAGCGGCGCAGCCATTCTAATGAAAACTAACTTACGATTTGTCGAGTTACAAGGCATTACTTTAGAATGGTTCCAAGCTGTAGTTGTTAAACTGACTGGACCAAAAGGTAGAATATCGGAGTCAACTCCGATAAATCTCTTCACGTCACCTACACAAAAAGGCACAAAAGCTGCCCTCCAGTTCAGCTAAAGATTAAAAAGTAACAAATGCTCTGGATTTTAAGAAAGAATTTTAACCTAATTCGGAAAAGAAACTTCTCTTATATAAAGTCATGCTCAAGCCCCTCTGGGGCACTCCAGCCTTCACTAAGAGAAATAGTTGGCGCCGAGTGGTACGTCGGCAACACAGTTATTCACAGAGATCTGCAAATCCGCTCAATGTTGGCGGAAATAATGGAGTCAGCTACTAGATACCTGAGGCAACTGACAATCATAAAAATTACCTGGCGGTCAACCTACTAGACAACAGTCTACAACAGACACGGCTGAATAGGTTCCACCTCTTAGACCTTCCAAACCTAACCTACTGTCTGTTAATAAAATTCGTTCAATATCCTTACTATACACTGCAAGTAAATATAAATATAGTATATACACTACAAATAAAAACTAATAAAAGCAAATATCATCAAGTTGATGCAATTATTATTTCAAAGGTAATGAAAACTCTGCTATTTAAAACAGTCGAAGTTGATAAAACAATATGGCAGAGCTACATACTAGCTGAAGCTAACTTTAATAAACCAAGACGAGTTGACTTGATACCCTCAAATTTTAAAGAATGGAGTTGTGAAAATCGATGGGTGCTTGGTGAAAATACCAATGTTGGGTATTTTTTTTATCAGGATGTTGATAATCGAAAGATAAAAAACCAATAGTCGCTACAGTCATTGAAATTAAAGAGTTGGAACGATTCGGGGAAATAGAGTCTGAAGGTAAAGGAGATATAGAAGATTAAATATGTGAACAAAATTTCATAAAAACAACAACAATACAAAGTTACTTCTCCTTTTAAAGAGAATATAACTGTAGGAAATTCAAAGAATCAAGCAACTGCCATAAAAAACCCAAAACTTTGGGAGCAATATAGTTAATTCATGGCAGAGTATCCAGAATTAGGTTATATGGTTAAAGCAACAACAGATGGTAATTATTTATTTATTTATTTTTTTATGTATTTATTTGTTTATTTATTTATTTATTTATTTATTTATTTATTTATTTATTTATTTATTTATTTATTTATTTATTTATTTATTTATTTATTTATTTATTTATTTATTTATTTATTTATTTATTTATTTATTTATTTATTTATTTATTTATTTATTTATTTATTTATTTATTTATTTATTTATTTATTTATTTATTTATTTATTTATTTATTTATTTATTTATTTATTTATTTATTTATTTATTTATTTATTTATTTATTTATTTATTTATGTATTTATTTATTTATTTATTTACTTATTTATTTTTTTATTTATTTATTTATTTGTTTATTTATTTATTTATTTATTTATTTATTTATTTGTTTATTTATTTAATTATTTATTTATGTATTTATTTATTTATTTATTTACTTATTTATTTTTTTATTTATTTATTTATTTATATATTTACTTATTTATTAATGTATTTATTTATTTATTTATTTATTTATTTATTTATTTATTTATTTATTTATTTATTTATTTATTTATTTATTTATTTATTTATTTATTTATTTATTTATTTATTTAAAAGATATTTTTTAACATAATTCTAAAATGTCTTAAATGGCAATATGTAGTATCATCGGACATTGAAAAAATTTACCGACAAATTAATAAAATGAAAATATCAGGAAAACTTACATCTTTTATGGAGAAATTCACCAAGCCAGGAACTTAAAGAATATAAATTCATCACTGTAACATACACATTTGCATTAGCTCATTATTAAGGTACCAGGGTGCTAGCAGACATATCTGATAATGTCAAAATTTAATATTTAATGATATTATTAAAAACGATTTATATATGACCGATCTTATGACAGGAGCAGATACCATTGATAATGCCAAAGAAATTATGAAGCAATTTCCATCTAACTAAGTAAGGCGGGAATAAATTTAAGGAAATGGATTTCAAATAGATCAGAAATAATTTAATCGATAGTAGATGCTAGTGAAAACAAAACATAAAGCATCGATGAAAATTATTCAGTTAAGACTTTAGGGATTCAATGGGAATCTTTTAAAGACGAATGTAAATTTTTAGGCTATCGTGCCAGCACAAAAATAGCAAACAAAAGACTAGTGTTATCACACTAGTAAAAATATATGATTCATTGGGATGGTTATCCCGTATCACAATTGTGGGAAAGTTATTCATGCAAAGACTTTTGCTAACAGAACATGTTGAAATATATAAGTATAATACGCAGTAACGCATATTCTATTGTAGCTTTGTTGCCTACGCGCAACAAACTGTTAATTGTAGCTTAAGACATAGTTGCCTGCGCGCATCAGAATTATTGCCTATGTACGCATATTCGTTTTATGTTTAGTTCTCTTTGTGCCTGTATCGAGTGAACACGAAAAGTTCACTAGTCCGCATGAAGCGGTATATACAAATAAAGACATTATACTTTTAACAGGTTATGGGCCCAGAATAGTGCGTTAATTCTGGAGATAATTCGTAGAAAATATGAATTCAATAATGAACTCGATAGAAAAATTGGACGACCAAAATTATAGTGCGTGGGTCGTTCAAATGAAAAGTATTCTGATACATTCAGAATTGTGGCAGTATGTGTGTGGTCGTGTCGTGAAAAACGAAACAGACAGTGCTGAACAGAAAGCAGATTTTGATAAAAAAGACGAAAAGGCGCTTGCAAGCATCGTGTTGTGCATAAAGCCGTCGCAAATTAATCATGTTAAGAATTGCGCAACATCAACAATTGCCTGGAATAAACTTAAGGAAATACATATACCAACGGGACCAGCGCGTCGTGTAACTTTATTAAAGCAGTTACTTCGCATAAAACAAGAAGAAGTAAATAGTATGACAGAACATATTAGCAAGTTTACAGAACTGATCGAAAAATTAAGTGAAATAGACTTTATTTTAAATGAAGAGTGTCTGTCAATATTGCTGTTGTCAAGTTTGTCAGAAGTCTACGACAATTTCGTGGTTGCTATGGAAACGCGAGATGCATTGCCAACGTTAAGTGCGCTAAAAATCAAATTACTCGAAGAGAGTGAAAGGCGCACAACAGACATAGAGCAAAAGGGAGAGCAGAAAATGTTCGCAACAGTTGGTAAATGGAACCAAGGAAGCAACGGTAAAAGCGAAAAAGGAGGATCGCAAGACAAAAAGACAAAGAAAAAAGGCTGCTGGACGTGTGGACGTCATGGTCATATAGCTGTAAATTGTCGCGCTAGAGACAATTCAAACAAAGCGGAGAGCAGCAATGAGAGCGAAAAAGAGAGTAAAAAGTCGTACGCAGTGTTTGCAGCTACAAGCAAAACAAGGGGTGGTTTTGAGAAAAACGTTTGGTGTCTGGACAGTGGCGCCACAACACACTTGTGTACCGACCGATCAAGCTTTATTAATTTGAGAGAACACAAAGAGAAAATTATTTTAGCTGGAAATAATTACATAGAGGCTTATGGTCGGGGAACTGTGCGTTTGATAAACAAAAATATCACAATCGACTTGACTGATACACTATTCGTTCGAGATCTTCAGTGTAACTTCATATCTGTGTCAAAAGTTGTGCAGAATGGATATAATGTGAAATTTGTGAAGAATAATGCTCACATTGAGAATCGTGAAGGCGATGTACTTTTGACGGCGACAGTGAAAGAAAATTTGTATTTGTTCGAAGCAAAAAAGGAACAGTGCTTTGTCGCGAAGGCAAACATATCAGAAATGATGAAGTGGCACAATAGGCTTGGGCATTTAAATTTTGGTAGCCTAAATAAAATGATTGAAAATCAGCTGGTGCACGGATTAAAATTGGCAAAGTGTTCTGATATGAAAAACCATGTATGTGAAATATGTGCAAAGTGCAAAATAAAAGTGAAGAGTTTCGCAAAGAAATCTGAGAATCGCATCAATGATGTGTTGGGATTAATACATACAGATATATGTGGCCCGATAAATACAAGCTCAGTTGGTGGCGCGCGATATTTTGCTACTTTTATTGATGACAAATCACGATATGTGTATGTATGTTTCTTGAAAACACGTGATGAAATATTCGACAGGTTCAAAGAATATAAGACACTTGCAGAAACACAAACTGGAAAAAGGATTAAGTGTCTCCGAAGTGATAATGGGCGTGAATATTTGAGTGAAAAATTCGAAAAATATTTAGTGAGCAACGGCATAAAAAGGCAGTTGACTGTACCCCATACACCTCAGCAAAACGGTGTGGCAGAGCGTGCGAATCGAACGTTAGTCGAGATGGCACGGAGCATGATCCTACATGCTGGTTTGAAGGAGGATTTCTGGGCAGAGGCTATAAAGACTTCAGCATATCTCCGAAATCGCTCTGAGACATCGACATTAGAAGATATGACACCGCTTGAGGCATGGTCTGGCAAGAAACCATCAGTTGGTCATATAAGAGTCTTCGGCACAAGGGCCATCGTGCTTAACAAAACACACAGCAAGAAGTTCTTACCAAAGGGGGAAGAGCGAGTAATGGTTGGTTATTCAGAAACAGCCAAGGCGTATAGGCTGTTTGATCCAAGCACACGAAGAATAACTGAGGCACGCGACGTAATATTCCTCGAAGAGGATTTTACTGATGATGGCATAAAACGAAAGGATTCGTTTTGCAACGACAATGTTGATATTGTACTGATAGCCGAAGTAGATGCAGATGCAGAGAGTCATCAAGAAGAAAACATACAAGTGGACGCCGCAGAAGATGTGGAAGAGTCCTATCAGTCTGCAGAAGGAGAAAACGAAGTCGAGTCAAGTGCTACAAATAGCAAAAGGGGTCCTGGACGACCGAAAATATTGCACACTGGAAAGCCTGGACGCCCACGCAAACAATACAACACTCTGAATGTCATGACAACTGATGACATTGCTGTGCCATTAAATGTGAATGATGCTTTAAGTAGTCTTCACGCAGATGAGTGGAAAGCGTCGATGCAGAAGGAGATGAACAGTCTTCAAATCAACAAAACATGGACGTTGGTTGATCTCCCCAAGGGGCATAAGGCAATTGGCTGTAAATGGGTGTTTGCAGTGAAGCGAGACAAAAATGACAACATACATCGGTTCAAGTCTCGTTTGGTAGCCAAAGGTTGCGCTCAACAGTACGGCGTGAACTATACAGATACATTTTCACCTGTGGCCAGATATTCGACAATCAGATTGGTGATTGCTCTAGCAGTGGAAAAGGGTATGTATATGCACCAGGTTGATGTTTCTTCTGCTTATCTCAACAGTGAGCTACAAGATGAAGTGTACATGCGACAACCAGAGGGATTTGTCAATGAAGAATCTTCACGCCAAGTACTTAAGCTAAACAAGTCACTGTACGGCCTGAAACAAAGTGGTCGGGAATGGAACGAGAAACTGGACATGGTTTTAAAAAAAATTGGCTTTGTTCCATGCCCCAGTGAACCATGTTTGTACACATGTCAGGACGGCGAAAATATCGACATCAGTAGTCTATGTGGATGATCTCATAGTAGCAAGTTCGAAGATGGAAAATCTTCTTAGCGTGAAGGCACGCTTATCTAAGGAGTTTGACGTTGTAGATGGCGGTCAGCTCAAACATTTCCTTGGTATGGAAATAGAACGTGAAGGTGAAACTGGCAGCGTTACTGTGGGTCATAGACAGTACATTGAGAGTCTTCTGCGTGAGTATGGTATGCAAGATTGTAAGCCTAATGCAATCCCTCTTGAGGCAGGATACCAAGTTAAATGCTCGAACAACGAATGTCAGCGAACGAATCAAGTCAGCTATCAATCTTTAATTGGTTCGTTGATGTATTTGGCGATCACCACAAGGCCAGATATTCTACATTCGGTGACGAAACTGGCACAGCAGAATGCAGATCCACATCAGGAGCACCTCGTAGGTGCTAAGCAGATATTGAGATATCTAAGAGGCGCAACAGAATTGGGTTTACACTACAAGAAGACTGGTAAACCTATATACTGTTATGTTGATGCTGATTGGGCTGGAGACAGCACAGATAGGAAGTCCTTCAGTGGTTGGGCGTTCTTCACCGCGGGTGCAGCTTTCTCCTGGGAGTCCAAAAAACAGAGCATTGTCTCATTAAGCAGCACAGAAGCCGAATATGTGGCAATTTCAACAGCAGCTAAGGAGGCTGCGTACATAATAAAAATTATGAATGAAATGGGTTTCAGTCAAGAACCTGGAACCAAGATATATAGCGATAATCAAAGCGCGCAACATTTAGCAAAGGATGCTAAGTTTCACGCGCGTAGTAAGCACATAGATATTAAGTACCATCATGTAAGAGAAATGGTTAAAAATAATATTATTAATATTGAATATGTTTCTACAGATAATATGATATCAGATGTTTTAACCAAGAACTTAAGTAAAGTTAAGCATAAAAAATTTATTCAAATGATGGGTATGCAATAGAAATCTGCGTTAAGAAGGAGTGTTGAAATATATAAGTATAATACGCAGTAACGCATATTCTATTGTAGCTTTGTTGCCTACGCGCAACAAACTGTTAATTGTAGCTTAAGACATAGTTGCCTGCGCGCATCAGAATTATTGCCTATGTACGCATATTCGTTTTATGTTTAGTTCTCTTTGTGCCTGTATCGAGTGAACACGAAAAGTTCACTAGTCCGCATGAAGCGGTATATACAAATAAAGACATTATACTTTTAACAGAACAAAATTGGGATGAAGTTTTATCTATTAGTGAAAAAATAAGAATTCCTAGATGGATCACAACAGAACTTAGTCTAGACATTCCACTTCATGTTTTTACTTATGCAGTATTAGGATGCTCAGTTACACTAATAGCAAGTAAAAGTAAAGTTAATCCGAAGTAAACTAAAAAAACTATTCCAAAACAAGAGCTCTGTACAGTTCATCTATTAGGCAGATTAATACAAAGCATCGATAAATCGTAGAACGGACCAAATACGCAAAATAACATTAATTAAATGGAATCATGTAAAATCTGAAGAGAATCCTATAGATATTGCATTCCGAAGAATAAGTCTAAGTAAATTAAAAGATTGGGAAATATGGTGGGCGATAGCCTAAGTGGCTATCTCCACCCAAAGAGAATTGGCCGAAAGGAAAAATTCGGAAAATAATCTAGTTATCAACACAATAATTACAAATGCAGATAGTTACATTTTGATTCCATTATTAGAAAAGTATATATGTTTTACACGGCTTAAAAGAATAGTCGCTTATTTATTGAGGCTTATTGAAATAAAAACAAAAAAGAAGACATACCCATGACAATTAACTATTAATGAGCTGAAAAAAGCAACTACCCTCATTATTAGACAACAGCAAATACTTCAGCTTAGTACAGAAATAAAATGCTTAATTAAAGGAAGAGAAATCGAGACAAAAAGTAAAATATTAAACTTAAATCCATTCTTAGATGAGGTTGGAATTATTCAAGTAGGTGGATGACTAGAAAATTACAATGCACAATCTGAGGTCAAATATCCAATAATATTTGATATATGTATGTCACATATCAAAATTAATTGTTAAAAACGCTCACAAAAAAACTCTGCACTGTGGAATAAATCTAATGCGAAACCAATTTAAAAGAAGAAATTTGATATTTCGTCTAAGAGGTAAGTAAACGAAATACTTAAGCATTCCTAGTGTGTTAGCTATGCGAGTTATCGTCAGTACTTAAGAAAACAGATAATGGGCAATCTCTCAAAGTATAAATAAATGCAGCATATCCGTTTCTAAAAACTGGTGTAGACTATGCAGGGCCAATTTGCGTTCTATGTTCAAAAAATCGTGAACAAAAAACATACAAAGAGTATATCGTAGTTTTCGTTTGTATGGCAACAAAATCAATGCACTTAGGTAGTCAGCGATTTACTGTCTGATGCATTCCTCGCACCATTAAAAAGATTCGTAGCTAGAAGAGGAAAGTGTACCATTATATATTCCGACAATGGAACGAACTTTGTAGGTGCAGCTAGAGAATAACACTGTAAGGTAGTTAAAGCAACACAACAGAATACCAGATTCGCTGCAGACATAGATCAGGAACAAATTAAATGGCACTTTATCCAACCGGCAGGACCTCACTTTGGAGGTATTTGGGAAATAGGAGTCAAATTTGCATCATATATAACGAGTAAATGGCGACAACATTTTGACTTATGAAGAAATATCAACATATCGGCCAAATAAAACGAGTATTGAACTGAAGACTCTTATACATGTCAGGAATAGATATTGATGATACTGATATACTTACACTCGGTCATTCTTTAATAGGTACCCCAATACTTGACACAATTGAGTCAGTCAACGAAAATGAAAAAATTGATAATCTTGACAGATGGAAGCTAATAAAAAGAATGAAAAAAGAATTTTGGCAAAATAGACAAATACGTATTTACTCTAAAACAAAGAAATAAGTGGAAGAAATACGTTCCCAACATACAAAAGGGACAAATAGTACTACAAAATTGTCACCCAGCCAGATAGTCATAACGATAAATTAAGGATCTTCAAAAGGGTAAATACAACAAAGTTACAGTAGTAAAAATAGGAGCTCAAGAAAATCTAATAACACGGCCAGTGGCAGAGATATGTCCCCTTATTGGGATACAATTAGCGAATAAGGAAGCAACATCTTAAGTCAAAAATAATCCAAAAAGAATCTCAAATAATCCAAGGTAGGAGCTCTAATAGTAGTTAAAACTCTTGCGCTTTTGTGCTAAGTATCCAATGCAACATTACCAATAAAAAAAATTAAAATATAGAAATGATTAATAGTAGCACTGCAATATATTAACATGAAACCGTATTTTGAAATGTTAAAAAAGTGTAACGAATTAATATAAAATATGAGAATGATTTGCAAAAGACTTTATAACTTTAAAGAGGAATCCAACCTGATCCTAGATAACACACTACGACAAATAATAGAATTAGAAAAGAATAACAATCTTTTTAAACTAACAACAGTTAATAACAGCATAGAAAAAACGCGCTCCATTCGCATTTATGGGATTCTTATATCATATATTTCTTGGTATAATGGACGCAGAATATATGGAAATAGTGAAGGAAAATATAAGAAACTTATTAGATAAACAGCATAATATAAATAATCTAGTTCAAACACAAACCTCAGTAGTAGAGGTCTTCAGTAAATATTTTAAAAAGAACTAATGAGGAAATAAATACAATTTTAAAGTTATGAACAAAAGAGTCGAGCATATAACAGAACTCCTTAAAGAAAATTACTATGTGTATAGAGAATCAATAAACTTTTTTATGATTACTAAGCAACTAGCCTCGTTAGTAGATGAATGTGAAAAAATTCAAGCTTGAACTATCAGTCTACTCATTGACATTAATCATGGTAGACTAAATCCCAATCTCTTAAAGCCAAGTCAACTAAAGGTTGAGATTTCTAAGATAACAGAAAGCTTGTCAGAAACATTAGTATTACCTGGAAAAATAACTGGTACAGAGCTGAAAGAAATTTATGCATTATTTACCGCAAAGAAATATTCATTGATAAGAAAAAAAAAGTAGTTGGCTATTTAAGGTACCAAGCAATACCAAAATAAGAATTCAGTGTGCTAGCGCTCAAATAGAATAAATTGAATGGCCCGAGTAAGGAATTCTAAACATAAAGGCAGATTGTTCATATAGATCTGATGACAAAATATTAGTAGCTCATAACAACATTCACTTAGAAAATCAAGAAGTTTTATCTTCATTACATTTAGGAGAAGTTAAAGCAAGCTCAAAAATTATTTGGGACCCAGTCAATCATGCCTCAGAAAAAGGTTATTTAAAATAGGAAATAAAAAATTTGAAATACATTCATATTGAATTAAAAAGCTTACATTTTCATCACATGTCCGGACATGCTTCTTTAGGACTAGTCTTAATAATAATTATAATAATAATAATATACATCATTAGAAAATTAAGCATAAAAAAACTGCAGGCCATATAATCACATAAGTACTATAAGCTGAGACACCCACTGGACACAACCTTACAGATTAAGTCGGTCCGTTTTCAAAAGATGGCTCAACCTGTAAGTTGCCAATCTTGGAAGTGTTTACATATTCCATTGGAAAGGTTTGACATCTGTCAATAATAATTAGTGTGCATCAACGGCTGTTTGTGACCACAACATTGTTTTTTGCCTCTTCGAAAATGTCAGAATTTGTGTTAAATAATATAACAACATTTGCGGGAAGTTTTGATTTTCTTTTTTAATGGGAAGAAAAGTGCAGCTGAATCCCATCGAATGCTTGTGGAACCTTATGGTGAATCTGCTCCAACCGATAAGTCATACAGAGAGAGTGGTTTCGACGCTTCAAAATTGGTGACTTTAGCGTTGAAGACAAAGATCGCCCTGGCCAACCCAAAAAGATTGAAGATGCGGATTTGGAGGCTATATTGGATCAAGATCGGTGCCAAATGCAAACTTAACTCGCAGAATCGTTGGGACTGACTCAGCAAGAAATTTCCTTTCGGTTAAAACAATTGGGATTTATTCAAAGGCAAGGAAATTGGTTACCGTACGAGTTGAAGCCGAGAGATGTCGAATTGTGATTTTTCTCTTCGGAAGTGCTTCTTGAAAGACATCAAAGGAAGGGATTTTTGCACCGGATCGTGACTGGAGATGAAAAGTGGATATATAACGATAATCCCAAGAAGAAAAATAATATGCCAAGCCTGGTGAACCTGTCCCATCATCGTCTACATCGACACCAAAGCAAAACATCCACGCTTCAAAGGTCATGCTCTACATATGGTGGGACCAGACGTGTGTGATCTACTATGAGCTGCTAGATCAAGGCGAAATCATTAATACGGGTAGTTTTCGACTAGAACTAATGCGTTTGAACAGAACATTGTATGAAAAACGTCCAGAAACGGCGGTAAGGCATGACAAGGTGATTTTGCAACATGACAACTCTCGCCCCACGTTGCTTTAAAGGTAAAAAATTACCTGTAAACGATGAAATGGGAGGTTTTACCCCACCCGCCGTATTTTCCTTGCTCCTTTCGACTGCTAGCTTTTTCAACGAATGCAAAACGATTTGGGCGGCCACAGGTTCGCCTCTTTTGAATAAATCAAAAAATGGCTCGATGATTGGATCGAGGCCAGAGAGGACTCATTTTATCGAGATGGTATCCTACTATTTCTTGATGAAGCTATTTAAATGAGAGATCTTTTTATGGAAATTCACGAAGATCAGCCATTAAGGGTTCCTCGTTTCTAGCTCTTCCAAAATTGTCAATTAATGCTTGCTTAATTTCACCCCACTTCAGGGCTACACTTTCGAGAATAAGCATTTTATCTGCTGGTCCGGTCACCTTGTCCCTAAAGCACATAACAATAATGCTCTGTCTTCAGTTGTGTTTATTTCCTCGATCAACTTTACCACTCTTTTTACACTTGCAATAAATTTGTTAATAGTTCTGTGTCTCCGTCATATGATGGTAACATTTTAATCGCGTCGCGTATCTGTAAGTGTTCAGTTAGTTTTCCGTTTGTCTTCTGCGTATTAGTCATGGTCGTGTTAAAACCGTTCTCTTCTTCGATTTCGATCACACTAGGAATTTTTGCTGTCTTAATTGCACTTTTAATAATAGATATATACCCCATCTTCTGCGAAGTTTGACGTGTATCACGTATAAATCTTTTATCGTGTTTTTTTTAATCTGCTGGTGCGTAAATAGAGGTTATAAAACGCTACATTCCGGGTCTTATTATTTTGTGTGGGTTCTGTTTTGGTTGCCCAGGCGTTGGTGGTGGTGTTTCTCTCCCAACTACCCAGATAGATGTGTCACTGCACATCTAGCCGTAACGAGGCACATTTAAAGTGCTTAAATTCGCTACAATATATATATTTATGGGGTTGCTGCGTATTTTTGTACAAATTAATAAGCAGCATTTGGTGAGGAGACTGCTCCAACCGTCATTACGAGCATATGTTATCAGGGGCTGGCAATCGTCATTCCGTCATAAAATTCGTTGGGCAAATCCTGTAGTTATCACCCGATCAAACATATCCTTGATTTCTCCATAGGCATCAACATTTCCATCTCAAAAGTAAAAGAGCACAGAACATTTGTAGTGCTCTGGTCCCATGGCCAACATTGAACTCATGGATATGTTCGTGACCTTTGCCACTCCTAAATGCAGAAGGTACCAAGCTTCTTCATTTTTGACTGGAGCGTCTTCATGACGCTCTAAGCCTTGCATATTCGTAATTGTAATTGTCTGTTACCTTGGCGTAGGCTTACTCAAACTTATCAGCTCGTTTTATCTTTTTTGCCATGTTCCCTATTCTTTTGTACACCAATATCGTAGTAGGGTAAAGTTGAAAATGGCTTACACCAAGATTGCGCAGTAGTTCATCGTCGATCATTGTTACACACGAGCCTTCATATAGGATACGTATCAACCCGCTTGTTTTCCCCACATAACGTCTCTGGATATATGTGCAATAATAGACACGCTCCATCTGAATCGAATCAGCTTATCTACATCCGTTACATGGGCATCCGTCGACTCCAAAATGCTTACAGCATATATTCTTTGACCGCGTTCGCAACTTGATCTGGAAAATAAGGTTCGTCTTTATAAGGCCATCGTTAAGCCTGTATAGACATACGCTATGCAACTGTGGGGAACGGCAAGCCATTTCAACATAGAAATATTACAAAGGTATCAATCTATAAGCGTAAGGAACATCACAGCTACTCCTTGGTATATGAGCAACTTTGACATACACAAAGACTTAAGTATACCATTTGTTAGAGATAAGACCTCCAGACGTGCTAAGACTAAATAGACTACACTACCACGACAATAATCTTGCCCCAAACTTCTTAGGTAACAGTAGTGATCTAAAACGCTTAAAAAGATTAAAGATTATTAATAAAGCTACAACTAATGTCTTAATGTATTTTCTTACTGTTAGCTTAAATCTCGGAGCTGCGCTGCTCTGCTACGCCAGCAGGGGGGAACGCTGTCCATGCATTTGATGCATGCAGTGCATTTGTGGGTGATCATATTTCACGCGCTCTTGAACTAATACGTTTAATGTAAACACTGTGACACAGTGTTTATTGTATAATTGTACTGTACTGTACTGAGTACAGTAGATATTCAATATATATGAATAGCACATCGCCCTTCTTTTGAAAAATAACGTAATATTATGTAGTAATTTTAGTATAAATGAATGTATCTATTACTTAAATAAAAATAAATATGTATAAAAATATCTACAAATTTTATTGTTTCACATATATTTTAGCATATGTTTCCTTGTTTTTTCTTTTATGCTCTTCAATCATATTATTGCTCTTTTATATGCTACTCTAATCTAAATTTGCTTTCATTGGTATATCATCTATGTTATAGAATATTTCTATGTTATCTATACTATTAAATTTGTTGGTAAATTATTTGTTTTACCAAATACTAGCTTATATGGACTATAATTATGTAGAAAAGAGGGAGTCGTGTTGAAACAATAAACGAAATATTCAAGCCATACGTCCCAATAAGCTTTATCAACTGCTACGTATGATCGTATGTATTCATTAAAAGTTCTATGACTTCTTGTGATAGTTCCAACTGTTTGGTAATGGTGTGCAGTAGATGTTATATTTTTGATTTTTAGGTATTTGCTCTAATCGTTAATTATTGAATTCTTATATTCTGTTCCCATGTCCGTTATGAACGACTTCATTGGACCGTACTTTAGAATACAAGATTCAAATAAAACATTAGCGACAGTGTTCGCACTCTTATCTGCGATTGGTACACCAACAAGATATTTAGATAAGATTCATTGCAATTTTTGATCTTAGTAGTGGACCAATGGTGTCTAATATCACTCTGTCGAAAACATACGAGGGGTATTCAAAAAGTAGGTTTCCCTAGTCTAGCGTTTCACTCAGACACCACCTAGCGGACTCTAGCTGAACATAGTTCCAGTGTAGGTTCTACCGAAAATAACGGAATTATTTTTGGTGACCAAGAATACTGTTTTCAGTAATACGACCTCGAAAATCATGGAGTTACCAGTGCAAAGCGTGTCCGATTGTGAAATACGTTCGGTTATTCGTTTTTTAACTGCAAAAGGGTTAAACGGTAATAAGAGAATTGGTGTATTTTTATGGTGAAGACTGTATGAGTGTCCAAATGGTGCGAAGATGGCGCAGAGATTTTTTCAATGGACGCGCAGAAGTCCACAATGCAGCGTGCTGGACACCGAAAAAGCGTCATTACGGACGATGCGATTGCAGCGGTTGAAAAAATTATTTAGGAGGACAGACGATTAACTATTGACGATATTTTGGAAATGATGCCTCCTGAATGTCAAATTCACCGAACTTCAGTCCATACAATAGTGTCGGAGCCTGCTTTCCGATAATCACAAACAACAACGACTTCACGCCCCCAAAAAGTTTCTTGAAATGCTCGAAAAAAAGGTGAATATCTTTACGCACGCATTGGGACAGGAGATGAAACGTGGGTTGCCCATACAAATCCCAAAATGAAGCGTCAAAGCATGGTTTGGAAGAAACGTGAAGAAAGTGCTCCGAAAAAGGCAACAATTCATAACTCTGCTAAGACATAATCAGGCCACGGCTTTTTGGGATGAGTCAGGTGTTTTATTGGTGGATTTACTTGAGCCAGGTACCACGATTAATGCGAATAAATATTATGAAGTGATAGAGAAACTTAAAAATGCCATTAAACGGAAACACCCTGGAAAATTGTCAAAAAAAAGTCTTTCTTTTTTATGACAACGCTCGGCCGCATTCTGCCAAAAAAACAACCTTACTACATAATTTCAAATGGAAAATTTTTGACCATCCACCTTACTCTCCAAACCTCGCACCAAGTGACTATTCATTTTCCCAAAGTTAAAAGAAAGCTTGGGTGGCCATCCCTTCGTTTCAAATGACGAAATCAAAAAAGTCGTCAAATCGTAGCTCAGAAAACAGGGCACGTAATTTTTTAAGCAAGGTTTCCTTAAGCTTGCAAACAGATACAAAAAATGTATTGATGTCCACGGCGACTATGTAGATAAATAGTTTAAGAGGTAAAGAATAAAATAAATTTATTTTTACAACCTAAAACTTGTTTTTTATTTTTTCCCCAACACAGGGAAACTTACTTTTTGAATACCCCTCGTAGTAGCTGATTCCATTATTTCCGCCAACATTGAGCGAACTTGCAAATCTCTGTGAATAACTGTGTTGCGGACGTACCACTCGGCGCCAACTATTTCTCTTAGAGAAGGCTGCAGTGCCCCAGAGGTGAATGCCGTAAGTCCAGACGGGCTTAAGCATGACTTTGTATAAGAGAAGTTTCTTTTCCGAATTAGGTTAAGAATTCTTTCTTAAAATCCAGCTGAAAATTTAGCTGAACTGGGGTGCAGCTTTTGTGCCTTTTTGTGTAGGTGAAGTGAAGAAATTTATCGGAGTTGACTCCGATATTCTACCGTTTGGTCCAGTCAGTTTTACAACTACAGCTTGGAACCATTCTAAAGTAATGCCTTGTAACTCGACAAATCGTAAGTTAGTTTTCATTAGAATGGCTCTCCCACTTTAGTGGCTTACTGGTACAAGTTAGTATCCCTTAAGTGTGTAGTGGGATAGGGAATTTAGGTTAATTTCAGATATCATTAGAACATATATGTTATTGGTTTTGACATAGTGTTCGATTATGGGCCTATTTGATCATAGGCCGTTTGCATTCCAGGTGGTCGCTCTCAGATATACTTGCATAAGTTAGCCAAGACGTTGAAGAACATTTGACTAAACTGAAAAATTTAAATTGAAAATTAAATTTCGTCATTTGAAAGTTTTCTTTTAACTTTGGGAAAAGGAAATAGTCTGGAGAGTATTTTTGGAACATTTCAAAAACTTTTGGGCGGCGTGAAGTCGTTGTTCTTTGTGATTATCGGAAAGCAGGCGTGGCACCCATCTTGCGCAAACTTTACTTTAACCAAGCTTTTCCGACACCATTGTATGGACTTAAGTTCGTTGAATTTGACAGGCAGGAGGCATCATTTCCAAAATATCGTCAATAGTCAATCGTCTGTCCTCCTGAATAATTTTCTCAACCGCTGCAATCGCATCGTCCGTAATGACGCTTTTTAGGCGTCCAGCATGCTGCATTGTGGACTTCTGCGCGTCCATTGAAAAAATCTGTGCGCCATCTTCGCAGCATTTGGACACTCATACAGTCATCACCATAAATAGACACCAATTCACTGTGAATCTCATTACCGTTTAACCCTTTTGCAGTTAAAAAACGAATAACCGAACGTATTTCACAATCGGACACGCTTTGCACTGGTAACTCCATGATTTTCGAGGTCGTATTACTGAAAACAGTATTCTTGGTCACCAAAACTAATTCCGTTATTTTCGGTGGAACCTACACTGGAACTATGT
This sequence comes from Hirtodrosophila trivittata, assembly GCA_035045065.1. Classification (NCBI taxonomy): domain Eukaryota; kingdom Metazoa; phylum Arthropoda; class Insecta; order Diptera; family Drosophilidae; genus Hirtodrosophila; species Hirtodrosophila trivittata. Next base: position 105,694 of record JAWNNK010000119.1, on the reverse strand, counting down.
TCAGCTAGTTGGTGTCTGAGTGAAACGCTAGACTAGGGAAACATACTTTTTGAATACCCCACGTAGATTCTATATTAAGTAATTTATTACAAATTATTCATCAAATTTTAAATTAGAGTTACCTCTCACAAACATAAGCAAATTAAAATTTACGTCTGATAGAGAAGATCTCCTATGAAAAATATTCTTTCCACTGCAGCACTTGAAAGTATTCCAGTATTATATTTTATGATCAAGTTTATAGAAATAGGTTCATCAACAAATACAGCATCTGTGAAGGAATCCTTTGAGTTTTGCTACAGCCACATTTTGACGAAGTTTTGGGCCTTTGGAAGGTCTTTTTCTACTGTAACTGAGGCAAAAGTCGTCCTCTTCAATGCTCGAGCTACTTCCATTCGAAGTACCCATTGAAGTTTCAGCTAATACTGCTATTAAGGCTTCTTCCACCTTTTCCTCCATTCATTTTCTTATCTTGTTGACAGGACTGCTTTCATATGTTTCAAGCCATATTAATCGAAATTTAGGGTGAAAAGCGGAAGCATTTTACGAACGGTTTACGATTTACGGCCTTAAAAAATTTTAGCGGAAGAAAACAAGTCCGTTAACGATTTTCAAAGCTAACATAAAAATTAATCAGTTAACCTAAAAATTAACTTCGTCAATTAACGATTAACGGATTAAAGAGTTAATGTCCAGCTCTGCGAAAGTGCTTAAGTGATGCTTACATGAGAGTCTCACAAGAAAGGAATACATTTTTAAAGAAAGCGTTGTATACCTAGGATTCATGGTAACCAGGGACGGGTCAAAAACTGATCCAGAAAAACTTAGAGCCATATAAGACTGTGGGTCGACGAAACAAAAATTGTTCAGTATGAGATTATTTTGTTAAAGACTTTGAATCAATAGCAAGACCATTCACCATTCATACCTAAAGGCGAAAACAACTCGGCCAACAAACACAGCTCTATGAAAGTTGTAGTTTAGTTTAACGAAAGACAACAAAATGCATCTGAACATCTGCGAAGCATTTTGCCATCAGATGTTATCCTCATGTATTCAGATTTCGAACAGCCTTTTGAACTACGTACCGACGCATTCGCTAATGGCATCGGTGCCGTCCTACCACAACGAGGCCAATCACCATTTATTCCCGAACTAGGAAACAATGCTAGCAAAACTTTGCCACAAATGAAAAGGAACTATTAACCATCGGGTAGGGTCTGGCTGAAGTTATTATATGGTAAAATATATGCAATAAAATAAATATATATATTAAAAAATAAAAAAAAATATATATATATATATATATATATATATATATATATGTTATATATATGTTATATTTATGTAAATATATTTATATCTGTATGGCAACTTAGACGAAGTTCGATCGATTTATATATATATACAATGTACACAGTGAGTCAAAAAAGTATTAGCACAAAAAGTTTGGAAAAGTTTGTCATGTCACAACTTTTGGTCCACTCAACATAAACACCAGTTTTAATAAGGAACATTTTAATTACATATAATAATAAAAAATTATATTTAACTTTTGATTGACCTGTCAGACAGAAAAAAACCAAAAAAGGAACGATTTTCACGTCAAAAAAGTATTGGCACACATGTTCAAAAATAATAGTATTCAGCCGATTATTAATATTTAAGATTTTGTTGAGCCTACTTTTGCTTTAAAAATGGCTTTTGGGCGTCTGTACATACTTTTTATGACAACCAGTCAGATCGAAGGAAACCAATTTGATGGTGTGGAAGTTTAGTAAGAGATCGCGTGTGGCAATGTTAAATACATAGACCGATGGTTATGTAAATGGAACATCGGCACTCCAATCCCGGTCATGATAGTGTCCAAAGCGCTACACAAACATGATAATAAAGGTAACTCAAAACAAAATTGTAACGTTGGAATCGCAGCAAATTAATTGTGTAGACCATTGGGAATGTAGGTACCGTACAAATAGTACATCTTGAATTCAATAAATAAGACTTGTAATATGGGGTGTTAGATTTCGGTAACACCCCATCCTCCATTTAATAATTTTTGATGTTGAAGAACTAAATTTACACTACAAGGTGCTCATCGTGCTAACGAATTTATTAGGTTAACAAAAATATTTTAGTTTTATATCCATTTATTCTTCGAAGTTCGGAGCCGCACTCTTTGTTTTAGAATAATCCCTTATGGGTGAGTAGAACTGAAATGAAATAGTAAAATTTGTACTAGTATAGAGACGCTTATATTTATGTATGTGCTTGTGCGTTTGCCAAATTATACACACTTATGAAAATGTATATTTGCATAAAATAGAATTTAAATATTTGTACCTTATATTGTTTATCTTTATACTCTTGCCACGGCTCTGGATTAGACGTGCGATTCCAAGTAACGTCGGGATTTCTAGTTGCGAGACGAGTCATATAATAAACTGCTCCAATTGCTCCTGCAGCGACGCAAACATACAATGGAATCAACTACAACATACGTAAAAATAAATTGGTTTTAATCTATGTAAATTGTTTAAGAATAAAATCATAATTCATGCACATTTGTCTTAACTGGCTTTATGCATAAATTTAAATTGCACAAATTTAATGTTAGTATCAATATGATTATGTAATGATATAAGAAAAAATACTTGGGACATACCGCCGGATTCTTTTTTAGACTCTGTAAACCAAGGCCCTGCATATTTAAACGGATCTGTTATAATTATAATGTTATATTACAAATCTAAACAACCAAAAGTAAATAAATTTTCTACCTATATGTAAAAAGAATTTACTTACTTAAGTTGTGTCGAAACGTTCAGCTTTAACTCAATTGAACTAATCTACAAGCCGAAGCAATGAACTAAATCCTTGATTATCGTTCACTCAAGTCTGTTCAGTTGTTCATTAGATTCTTTCGGTCATAACTTTCGTTGCAGTCATACTTTTGATTTCGAATATCGATTAATCGAACGTTCTTCTTAAATTGGAGGTCACAAATTGTGACTCACAAGAGATATTTAAGTGTTAATGTGAAATAAATAAATAAAAATGCAATGATGAATTTAATTAGGGCATATTCCATTTGCAATAAATGTAGGTTCGTCGGCGTAGTTTCTGCACGAGAATTCTGCTGCCTGATGTGACATATTCTATTACTATTTATTATTTATTTATCAAACGTTTTAAAATAAACAAACTGTTTGAGCTGTTTTCGGGTCATTTGTTTCTCACTGCCACTTGCAACTATAAAACCACTTGCAACTATTGTAGGGTAATATTAGGAATAAATACAACTTTTACATTGTAAATTGTATGTCAAAGCCACATAGAGTTAAAGCCGAATTCGGCGAATGTCGTGAACCCAATTCCAAGGGCTGGTTCTCCAACGAACTCTTTATTTTTGTTGACCGTATATATTCTTTCAATTATTAATAATTATTTATTTATTCAGTGTCGACTACAAAAATAATTATATTTAAAAAAAATATATTTAAAAACCTATAGTTTACATTTTATTATATTAAATAGGAACTAGTAAAATTAAAAATCAAAACAAGAATTGCAAGTATAAAATGTCTGGGTGCATATAAATTTATAAAGTAGGAAAGAGAAAGAGCTGTGTAAAGCATAATCGGTTGTGGCGAAAAGGAACAGAAAAGTTTAGACGACCAAATAGAAAAGAAGAATCAATATTGTCGATAATTTCTTTATATATTGCAGCATAACAAAGCCAAGGATTTTCTACGATTCATTAACGACGTAAGATTAAAGAGATTAAATCTTCTGAACTAAGATGGGAAACTAAGATTGGGATCCCGGTTAAGTGCACGCATTGTGGGCACCAGATGCATATAAGTTAACAATAAGTAATGTAATCGTTATATCCAAGTTAACCTGTATCTCTCGCATCAGTAGCATTCTCAGGCAGCGCGAGAGCGTAAAGAACGACAAACGGTAATCATGCCACACAGCCGTTATGTCCTTCTTAACTCTCTTTGTGCCGCATCACAGTAGCCTTCCCAGGCAGCGCGAGAAGGTAAAGAAGAACAAACGATAATAATGTTGTATAGCCGTTATGTCCTTCTTAACTTTCTTTACGCTGCACTTAGGCTCCTCTAGCTTAACTATGCTTTCTTTTTGAATTCAAACTTGAGACGAATAAGACGCTACGCTGCGCAAATATTATATTATTAATAAATTATAATTTAATATAATATCACATTTTCGTATTATTATTACATTGCTAAGCCACAAAGCCAGTGATAAAGGGGTGAAATCAAGACCCAACCTAAACTTCATAAGAAGCCAACGACGCGTGAGTTTCAACAACATAACTCATACACTCCAGGATATGTCAAACAAGTGAAACATTCAGGATTTTTGTGATGAAGTATCATAGAATATTATTGACCATAGTATAATAATCATAATAATTCCCTTATCTGCATTTATAATTATAGATGCGTTCAGTCAATAAGTTACCAATAATAAGGAGACTTTGGCTAGTGAGCTTTCGAGCTAATTACAGGTTAATTCATTGCAAAATCGTGATCTGGGTTAAAAGTGCTCAATAATATTAAATAAGAATGTAGTAGGTAGAGGTAGACTTTGTTTTTCTGGGTTCGTTATTGTTTGACGATTGTACCAAGATCATGTACTTTCCACAATTATAACGTTTTTTTTTGGCATAAAGTCGAAAAATTTAGTTACATGGTTCAAACTTCGCACATTTTATTGTTATGGCATTAATAATTTGTGAAAAAAATTGGGTCAGTGCGACCACGCCCCCGCTTGCCGCCCCTGCAATCTGATTGATAGTAGACTTAGAATAAATATATATTATTTCCTGTTCTATTTAATTACTTACTTATTTTTTAAATGCAATTTTCTTTTTCATCCAATTCAATATTATAAATATCCTCATCGTCATCAGAATCGCACTGCAATTTGTTTTTATCTTCAGCTGTAGACGGAAGGTCCAAAAGACTTAATACCTCTTTTGAGAAGGGTTTTTTTTATTTTTTCTTTATCTTTCCTTTAGAGAAACACTCGACAATAATGGATCTGAGGAATCTATAGCTCTGTGAAATATATCAGTCATATTTTTCCTTGAATGCGACAATCTATCTTTCTTGTAAACTTTGTTGCGTGCTTCAGAAGCATTTTCGCCTAAGCATCCTAGTGGAACCAAGCTTGAATTATTAATCTGGTAACCGTGAACCAATATTTTATGAATTGTTGGTGACATCGGATAACATGGGTAGCTACGCATATAAGTTAACCACAGCAACACTATTGCTGATCTGTGCAACAATAGTCGTAAACATTAGCCACACAACAATGTTGCGAAATAAATAAATAGTTAACCACTGCAACACTATTGCTGATCTGTGCAACAATGGTCGTAAACATCCGCCACACGACAATGTTGCGAAATAAATAAACTAAGCATATTGAATAAATAAACTAAGCATATCGACCACCAACGCTAGCGTCGCTTCTCACGAAATTGTCAATTCAGCAAAATCGACCACCAACGCCAGCGTCGCTGCTCTCAAAGCCAGCGTCGCTGCCATCAACCATAGCTAGGATAAGAAATGAAAATTATTTGTCAATTTAGTCTTAAGAAGAACTTGAATAAAGAAACTTCAATTTTAAACTTATAAAAAGTTAATTGGCGCCCGAGCAGGGACCTTCGGAAGTAACTCGATTAAGTTCGACCCGGCCCAAATAAAAGTGTTTTGGAACATTCCGTTGGCCCACACCATCCTTGGCAAGACTCTTCCGTAATGGAAGCCAAGGATCAAATCGGCGTATCACAAGTCCTGCAAACGTCGCAGGACACCTACTGCAAAGTGCTCGTCGCAGGATCCCGAGTAAAGTACAAAGGGACATAAAAGGGAGAACATCCGGACGGCCGAGAAGGGTGGACGCATCATCATCAAACAAATAAAACAAGAATATGTAAGATAGAAATAAGTGAAACAAATAAAATAACGTAAAAGCATAACTAAAAGAAATTACTGCAAAAACCAAAAAGGTACGCAGTATAACTGAACCCAATTTTGCGAATCCCAACTGAGGGACCCTCCAAGATAGAAGGGCCAAACCAGACACTGGTTTTCACAAAAGAAAAACACAATTTAATATAAAAATATTTTGTATAATATCATTCTATGATAAATAAGTGCATAAGTGTATAAGTGTAAATGAATGGCTAATCCATATAATTTAGTTACATCAGAACTTGTAAACCTAGAAGAACAGAGTAATAACAACCTAAACCCACAGCAACAAAACAAAAACTTACAGAGACAAGTGTTACATCAGGCCAATAGAAATATGGCACAAAACGAAAACCTTACAGTCCTCATTCAGAGGATAATAGCCACAGAACTCCCGGCCTTACTACAACAAAGCCAAAATTCAGGTTTTGATTTTACAAACGTACAGGGTCATGAAATCTTACCAGAATATCAAAATAACTAAGATCGGTTGCATGGAATTAGGCAGAGAAGCAGAACTACTCATGACCAAACTATATAGAGACAAGGCATTAGATACTTTCATACGAGGACTTCGCGGGGACTTGTCTCGTCTTCTTGGTATGAAAGAACCAACTGATCTTCCATCAGCATTACATTTGTGTTTGAAACTAGAAAATCAAACATTCCGAACTAATCACGCAATCAACAAGGTACCGCAAGCTATATTAAGAAATGCACCCCAAAATCAAGATCGACAGTCCGACCGACGGAAAACATCAGTAACTTGAGTTTCCAACAAAAACAACAAAATCCAATGAAAAATGTTCAGCAACATAATCCCTTCACTATACTCAAACAATTTAGTAACTATTCAGGTCGAAATACGAACATGATACCATACCAACCACATCGTACCATAGCATCATACGAACCATATCAACCACACCCATTTCAACCACTACGCCCTACGGCACCTAAACCACAACCACGACCAGAACCTATGGATATCGATAGGAGCATTCAAACAAGACAGGTTAATTACATGAACAAACCACGACCATTCGAAGGAGGCAAAAGGCCACCTCAACCCTTATCGGGAAAAATAAAAAAAAACTAAAAACTTCAATATTCAAACTAACACAGAAGAACAGGAAGATACAAATAAACAACAATTAGAATACGAACAAACTATAGCGGAATATGAGGAGGAAAACAATTATGAAGAGACACTCGAAGAATACGCTGAACGAACTGAAGAAAGTGACAGGGGAGAAGAATACGATTATGCTTACCTACATTTTTTAGGCTAAGCAACTCCTCATTACATTATTTCGAATGTAAGTTGGGGAGTGGGCAAGTACTAAAAATATTAATAGATACTGGATTAAATAGAAACTATATCCAATCAAAACACGTTACAAACCCAAAACTAAACGATAAACCATTTAAACTATGTTCTATAGGGGGCGATACTATTGTTACCCATCACAAAGAAGCTAATTTATTCCATGACCCAGATATAATTATAAAATTTTTCTTATTACCCAATATACCAACCTTTGACGCATATGAACGACAGTTTGAAAGACATTGGAGCTCTCATTGACCCTAAAGGAAACAGAATGTTTCTCAGGAAAACCAAAATTTACATTCCCTTAAAAGAACAAAAATTTGACGCAGTAAACAACATAATTCCCAGAACAGAACACCTTACAACTACACAAAAAACGGAGTTGAACGAACTAGTAAAAATTTACCCAAATCTTTTTGCTGACCCAAACGTAAAACTGACCTATACAACAAACGTAAAAGCCGAAATTCGCTTAAATACTGACACACCAGTATACTCTAAATTTTATCAATACCAAATGGCAATGAAAGACGAAATTGAAAGACAAGTTAAAGAACTTTTAGATGACGGTATAATACGTCCATCTCGATCCCCATACAACTCACCTGCATGGCTCGTACCAAAAAAATTAGATGCCTCCAACATACCGAAACATAGAATGGTAATTGATTACAGGAAGTTAAATAGTGTAACAATTGCCTATACCCTATACCAGACATCAACGGAGTACTAGCACAGTTAGGAAATAACAAAATGTTTTCCGTTTTGGATCTTAAAAGTGGGTTTCATCAAATCAAATTAAAAGAAGAAGATATAGAGAAAACAGCGTTCTCCGTAAACAATGGTAAATACGAATTTACTAGACTTCCATTTGGATTGAAAAATGCACCTGCAATATTTCAACGTGCCCTTGACGACATTCTCAAAGAACACATAGGTAAAATTTGTTACATTTACATTGATGACATAATTGTCTTTAGTAAAGATACAGACTCTCACTGCAAGCATTTAGATACAATTTTCAGAACGCTGAACGCAGCAAATATGAAATGCCAACTAGACAAGTGCGAATTTTTTAAAACTAAAGTAGAATTTTTAAGATTTGTCATCTCAGATAAAGGAATAGAAACAAACCCAGTCAAAGTAGAAGCTATTGCCAATTACCCGTATCCAAAAACTCTTAAACAACTACGATAATTTCTTGGATTGTCAAGTCATTACAGGAGGTTTATAATGGGGTATGCCGGACTAGCCAAACCTCTCACTAGGTTATTAAGAGGTGAGGACGGTCGTATTTCAAAAACCGCTTCAGCAAAAAAAACAATCCAACTTAACGACGAAGCCCGTGACGCATTTAAGAAACTGAAAAACGCACTAATATCCGACGATGTAATACTCCATTACCCAGACTTTAACAAAGAATTCGTATTACCAACGGACGCCTCTGACTATGCAATAGGAGCAGTACTATCACAAAACGACAGACCAATATCATTCATATCAAGGACGTTAAGCAAAACTGAAGAAAACTATGAAACGGCAAAAAAGGAAATGTTAGCTATTAGATGGGCCGTAAAATCATTCAATAGTTACCTGTATGGGGGAGCCAAAGTGAAAATTTACACGGACCACGAACCATTGACACATGACTGCAACTGGAAGGGAGGAATAGCAATCAGAAGATGGAAATCCTACTTAGATGAATACAATAAAGAATTGCTCTATAAACCCGGTAAAGAAAATGTAGTTGCAGACGCTTTGTCTAGAACACCTAGGGACAGCGAAATTAATACAATCACAATGACACAGCAAAGTGCTCAAACATCCAGTCATGACCTTATTCCTAGTATAGAAATGCCAATAAACGTATTCAAAAACCAAATTTTCATCCACAAAGAACAACCAACAGACTACAAATTCAGCATACCATTTCCAAGTTTTCACAGGCATATTATTTCACAACCAAAATTTTCTGAAGACAACCTCATTGAAATATTAAAAAAATACCTAAACCCTTCAGTCATTAACGGAATATTTATAACAGAAGATATAATGGGACAAATACAAAAAATTTATCCGCAACACTATAGATCTATTAAAGTCAGATTCACCCAGAGAGAAGTAAAAGATGTAACATCAGAAACAGATCAGGAAGAATTAATTTTAAAAATCCATAACAGAGCTCATAGAAATGCAGAAGAAAACAAAATTCAACTCTCAGAAAATTACTACTTCCCTAAAATGAAAAAGAAAATACAAAAGTTAGTCAAACAATGTCAGGTGTGCAAAGAGGGCAAATATGATAGACACCCACCTAATCCAGAAATTACTAAAACACCAATTTCAGAATATCCAGGACATATAATTCATATCGACATTTACTCAACCGAAAAAAAACTAATCTTGACAGCGATAGACAAATTTTCGAAGTTAGCACAGGCAAGAATAATAAAATCAAAATCGATAGAAGATATAAAAATACCTTTACATTATATATTATTCTATTACGGAGTACCAAAATACATTGTAATGGGCAACAATCACCTTCATGATGAAGGATCAATTAGGCATTCAAATTATTACAGCCCCTCCTTACAAAAGCACTGTCAATGGACAGATCGAACGATTCCATTCCACTCTCTCTGAGATCATGATATGTCTAAAAAGTATTCAAGTACACCGGTCATTTGACGAACTCTTAAACAGAGCTATTTACGAATACAATTACTCAATACACTCTGTGACAAATAAACGACCTTTAGAAGTATTCTTTGGCAGAAACGTAACTACTGACCCAGAACAGTATGAAAAAAGTAGACAAGACAATATAGACAAACTCAAACAAAAACAAATAACCGACTTCCAAACGCACAACAAAGGAAAAAACGAAATAAAGACATACTTACCAGGACAAATAATATTTGTAAAACAAAATACTAGGCTCGGCTCTAAATTATCACCACGATATAAAAAAGAAATTGTAAAAGAAAACAAACATACAACTATTGTTACAAAAGAAGGTCGAGTTGTTCATAAAAGTAATATTAAGTCCGATACCACATAGAAATAATAATAAAGGAAAATAAATATAAATAAAAAAATACAAAAAAAATCATTAAATTAATAATATATTGTCCGTGACAGTCCGAAAAATTAAAAAAAAAAAAAAAATATTTTTTAAATAACCACTAACTTCAATTAGATGTTGTCCGCTTGTGGGTATTGTCCCGATCGTGTTTGATCGGCCCATACCCCTAAAAACACTATGTTTAACAGTAGTATTTATCATTACAGGATTTTATTACTCATTATAATTTTACCATTGGCATTGGCAACCATGGACGTCACTAATTACACCAACTCCCACAGTGTAACCATTTACACAGGGACGTGAAAATTACAAGTCTCTTCTGTTAAGATAATACATTTTATTGACCTAAGACAAATAGAATCAGAATTAAGAAAAATCCAAACACACACATTAAACGAACTTAAAACTAGCTATTTGTATCACACATTAACACATGAAATAGTACACGCATTTTCTGCATTGAGTACGTTCACGATCACACCCAAGAATAGACAAGCCAGATCAATCAATATGATTGGTACAGCTTGGAAATACATTGCAGGTAGCCCAGATCATGACGATCTAATAACAATAGAAGAAAGCCTTAACAATTTAATAATAAATAACAACGACCAAATTATAATAAACAAGCAATTAGAGCACCGAATAAATAATTTAACAAGTGTGTCGAATATGTTAGCGAACACTATAAAAAAAGATAATATCCTAAATAATGAAATAGCAATAAGCCTACAAAATCAACTAATACTAATAAAAGAAGAAATAATAAATATAAAATATGCTATTCAATGGGCAAAAATCAATGTAATAAACACCTTACTCCTAAATGAAATGGAGCTAAAAGAAATTTACAATATCTTTCAAAAAGGCAATCTAACAAACCTAGCAATTGAAGAAATGCTACAGTTTGTTGATGTGTCTGTTTTACACAACAAGACCACTATAGCCTATATTATAAAAGTTCCACAATTGGAACCTACAGAGTACGAAAATTTACTAATAAAGCCTGTAATAAAAAACAATTCAATAGTAATTCTAGAAACTAATGAGGTTTTTATATCAAAGAATGTTATCTTATCACCAAGTAAAAAATGTAAAAAGGCAAACTCTGTCAAAATTTGTAGTAAAGTAAGAACAATAAACTTAAGTGACTCTAAGTGTATAGCTAGGTTGATACAGGGAAAAAAATCAATATGCAAATATAGCAACTCTGAGCACATGCCAGAAATTGAAGAAATAGACAATAGTATGGTACTATTATATGGTATGGTACTATATGGTACTATTAAACAACTTTTATGGCAATGTCATACAGGGTAACTCCACCACCTAAAAGGTACATTCCTTCTACATTTCTGGAATGATACTATAAAGATCAAAGATCAAACATTCACAAACAAAGAAATAACAATTATGAAGCCAGGATTACCACTTATCCAAATGACACCACTAGAAGTGGAACGCCTACAAATATTGTCACTTCAAGCATTACAAGCCCTGCACATTAAAAACAGGCAAAGCCTACAAGCATTAGAAACCCATTCCACAACAAACCGAGTCTGTATATTCTTTCTTCTCGGGACTATTATTACAATTACATCCCTAATTAAATTCCTATTCCGTCGAAAAGAAAAACTAACGATAAAAAGCAAAGAAGTCACTCAAACACTTAATAACGAAGCTGATACAAAAATACTAGCTAAACCAATACAGCTAGAATTATTAATATCCCATACTTCTAACACCTGTTTGAGGACAAACAGGATTTTATGGTGGGAGAGTTAACCACAGCAACACTATTGCTGATCTGTGTAACAATAGTCGTAAACATTAGCCACACAACAATGTTGCGAAATAAATAAATAGTTAACCACTGCAACACTATTGCTGATCTTTGCAACAATAGTCGTAAACATCCGCCACACGACAATGTTGCGAAATTAATAAACTAAGCATATTGAATAAATAAACTAAGCATATCGACCACCAACGCTAGCGTCGCTTCTCACGAAATTGTCAATTCAGCAAAATCGACCACCAACGCCAGCGTCGCTGCTCTCAAAGCCAGCGTCGCTGCCATCAACCATAGCTAGGATAAGAAATGAAAATTATTTGTCAATTTAGTCTTAAGAAGAACTTGAATAAAGAAACTTCAATTTTAAACTTATAAAAAGTTAATTTATATAATGAAAAAGTTGTTTCACAAAATGAGCGAAATTTTTCCGAATTAATATAATAATTGGAAGAAATGGCGATTAAAATGGCCATGGTGGCTGGAACCATTTGGTTCGTCTCGTTAGCGTAGGCAAATACTCACGTAACCATTTCTTCCAGAATTGATCTGCTAACTGGCAAAAAATCCGAAATTCTCGTGCCAATGTAGCGCCGCCTTGCTCCATTGAACCTAGTTCTTGCAATCCACTAGAAGAGCCTAACATAAAATTATTAGGTGTCAGCCCCCCGTTCTCGGGTGTCTCCAATGGAATGTAAGTAAGTGCGTAACACTTCCTCTGCAAGCCTGCCTTAGTGAAGAATTTCTGTCAGTATAGAAGATATATAGACTTCGAAGAGCGAACCATTCGCTCCCAGGCTCCGCCCATGTGCGGTGATCCTGGTGGAATAAAAGTGAGCTCTAATTCTTGGTATTCTGCAATACTGCTGCAGGTGATATGCGCTCAAACTCGGCTATTAGAATCCACCTTGCTCCTCTGAAGTTTGTGCCATTATCCGACAACAAGCGGCGTAGGCATCCGCACCTGGCCACAAACGATTTTAGAACACACAGAAATGAATCGGTTAAAAGTGACGTGGCTATATCAAAATTCACGGCGCGTACCATCAATAGGACTCCCCAACGCTTCTCGTGCCGCCGTCCAACTACGATGTGGATGAGTCCAAAATAATCCACGCCTGTAAATGAGAACGGTGGAGTGTGGGGTGACAAACGTTCGATAGGTAGATCGCCCATCTCTGGTGGCATCGGAAAACTATGTGAGACTTCTTTCACAAAAGGTCTTAAGCCACAAATCCAGAACCGCTGGCGCATTTCGTTGTGCAAGTGATGGTATCTGCAATGGTGAAACTCGACCAGTGAAAACGTCGATGGCGTCTTGGCAAAATAATTAGGTGTTTTGAACTGACTTCAACTCCTTCTATGTTGTCGCTCCGACCTTTAACACGCAGATTACCCACATCGTCTATATAGGGAGAGCATTTACACAACAGGCTTTTCCGGTCAGTTACACTGCGTCCCGACTTTAGACAGCTGATCTCACTAAAGAACTCCTCCTCCTGGCAGATACGAATCAGAACGCCATCCATATCGACGCTGCGTTTAAAATATAGTAACTTCTGCGAATATTCTCTCCGATAATACGCAGAAGGTCTAGTATTCGAAGTTGAGCGCCTCTCAATTTCTCCAGCTGACCAGCTGAACAGCTGCATGTCTAGCGAAATACAACTTAGTGCAGAAGTATGCTTAGGCTGTTCTTCTTCATGTATCCATGTGTGGCCACTGCGTATGCTTTTGATACAAGAAAGTTGGACCGATAAACCATCTCATTGTCCCATGAATCTCAGGCGTCTTGTTCCACTTTGTTCCATCGTCTGCGACATTCTGGGCTTATGGAACCCAACGCCAGCTGTCTATATCAGATCGTTTCAGCATCTCTCCTATTCGCATAGCCACAAATTGCTTAAACTTTCTGGCATCAGATCGCATCAAATAAATCACATCTCTTGAGTCCGTCCAAAAGGTACTTCTCTTTATGAGCACAGACATCTCGCTTTTGACGTAGTTTGCCAACCTCAGACCCAAGACTGCTGCCATGAGCTCCATACGTGGTATCCATACTGGTTTCAGCTCGCGTTTACAAGGCCACTAGGCTGCAGATGACTTTTCCATTGGACTCATCTCGCAGGTTGTGTTTCTGCAGCATAGGCATTAATGCTTGCGTCCACGAATGTGTGCATCGGATATCCCGGGCGCGGGTCACCCGTCCCATACACCGTGAAATTCGTCTACAAATGTGTTACAATAAATTGCATTTACAGCATCCGGATACTCCGCTTTATACCGCTGCGCATTGCGATTTTTTTTAATTCGCCAGGGCTGGCGTACATAATGCACCAAATGCCATAACTTGCATGATATACGTTTCAGGGGGGCGTAATGTGTCACCGTCACGCCAGAGAAACTTATGCGCCATCTGATCTTCTTTTCGCACCTTGACTTGGTGAAAAATTTCACGTATGTCTCCAGACATGGCGATAGGACGCTCCCTGAATCGAATAAGTATACCAACCAATGACGCTAGTGTATCTGGGCCCTTCAGCAAGCAATCTTTCAGTGACATCCCATTTGCATTTGCAGCCGCGTCCCTCTCTAGGCGTGTCTTCTTCTTATTAGGATTAGTAACTGTGAAAATTGGTGGGAACCTCGAGTTACTTGCTTCCAAGACTGCAGCAACTGTGATCCTAAACATTGCTCTGGTAGCAACGTTCGTACATTTCTCAAAACATGATACAGCGCGTTATTTTCCTGAGCTGATACACCCACAGCTACACACATTGACTCCGCCTCGTTCCTGGTTACATCGCCTGTCCATCTTAGACCCAGCTGCGTTCCAGGTCCATTGAATTACAGTTCCTCTGCAAGCTTTTTTTCCATAAACGTACACGCAGCTCCCTCATCCACTAGTACATAAGTGTGCACACTTCTCGTTTTACGTGTTTTTTTGGCGTGTTATTGAAATATATGGAAGCAGCGCCTTAGCAACTGTTTTGCCATGTAACATAAGTGCGGACTCATTGTTTGATTGATTGCTGTTGCCTTGACTTAGAGGACTGCCGTAACTGCCACCCGTAGACGTGTGTAACAAAATGTTGTGAATTGACTTGCAGCCATCCACGTTGTACTTTTTGTTCGATCGGCACTGCCGCAGGCGATGTCGTATAAAACAGCAAAAGCAGAGCCGTTTTTCTTTGACAAAATCTCACCGTTGTTTCGTGCTTATAAATCGAAAATCATCACATTTTGATAGTTGGTGCATGCCCCCACATTTGGCACATGAGCTCCTCTCTGGTTCTTCTTGGCTGCGTTGCTGCTTAAATTCCTCGTTGTCTTCTACTGCGTTGTGCATAAAAACTCGCTTTATCTGAAGCCTTTTTTGCACAGTCGTCCTGCGCTTCTTCGTACGGTGTAACCATGGTTGCGTACATTGCCACATAAAAGAGCCAGTTGTCGAAAGTGGCCAAGTTCAAACAATCAGGCGATAGCCAATGCTGACCCCAGTCATGAAGATAAACTTGTAGTCCAACTGCAGCCAACGTTGCGCAATAATTTTGCACAGATAGAGCCAGTCGGATAACAGTGTCAAATTTTCGTCTCGCAGCTTTCGTTGCAGCGCAGCATGTATAATCTCGGTAGGGCCATACAACATTCGCAGAGTGCCTATAGCAAATGGCACGGTGTCCGAAATCATAAGTTTTAAACGCACCGCTTCCACAGCCTTTCCTTTACGACACTTCTGCAGCGGAATCAAGTTCTCCTCGTTGCTAAATCCACATCTTTCAGTAGACTGTATATAATTAAAATATTATATTATATACTTATAATTACTGATAAAAATCAGCCACTCCTCCGGCCTACCTGTCAAAGTTGGGAGATCTTTACTGAGGACATGTGGGGCATTAATTTGAGCAGATGTAAGTGATTCGCTCCTTGCCGACGTGTTGTTTTTAAGCGTATTTCTGGCCTATACCACCTAGCGCTCCAGTTAAGAGCACTGTTGCCTGGTTGAATATCGCTGTGTTCGCTTGATATGGCAAACTTGATGCACTCCAAATCGACGCAATCTGCTTACCTTTGAAGATCGCGGTGTCGAACCCCGATGGGTCAAAAAATCCTCCATTGTTTGAAGATCTTTGCTGAATCGGTGTCGAAGAATTTGTCTGCGCGTCAGTAGCAGCAGACGTTGTCGAGGGTAAGACTCCATATGTACTGTACCGGATCCTATTCTAGCACCATTGACTGCAGTTTGTACTCCAGCGCCGACGTTCCTTTGTTGAGTTGGCGGAGATGTGCATTCCCGCATGCCAACAGCAGCAGGCGACGTGGATGGAAAGCCGCAACTGGTTTTCAAGTGTGCTGTTACATATTCCTTTTCAGCACCGGCGACTTCAGCTTGTACTCGAAAGGGAACAGGCGATACGTTACCCTGTCCTGTAGACTATGCTGATTCAAGCGTGCTAACAGTTCCTACGGTTCCTCCACTTACAATATGCTGAAATCTTTTTATTTGCTTAATATTTCATTTTACAATGTTTCATGTTTAGCAGACTAACTTTTGTGCTCCGCACACGCTTCTTTTAACTTTAACAATAATTTCTGAACCAATTTGCAGCTGCGGTCGATCGTCGCTCACACACAGCAAAGAGTAACCACCGATTGAAACGCGTGATACCCAATGCGAAACTTCAACTTTTTTAAATTCGCTACGCAACTAGCACTCTATGTGATTTTTCCAGCCCCCTTATTACATTAAAACAGTCGACCATCGAATCGCACTTAATTCGTCACAATTTTCCCACATGTTTCTATGTAAAAAGAATTAATCCGTTCCACGCCAAATAAAACAACAATAAAATAATTTATTTTAAACTTTTTTTCAAAAGATTCATTTAAAGCATAAACAAATTATTAATTTGATGTTATATCACAAAATTAAATTGCAAAGTAAAACTTGTAGATTTGTCAATAGACATTTTTGTCTGTTCACTGTCTGGCTGAAAGTTGTTATTATAAAATCTGCGGGGTTGTTATGATGTTTGATTAACTGAATTCCTATTGAACATAAGTTGTGTATTTGAAAATTTATTAGGAGCAAATTGGTTTTATCTGTTTGTTGGTTGTAGATTGGTTATAAAACATTGGCTGTGTGTAAGTTAGTCTGGGTGAGTGTTGGTGTGGGTGAATATAGGTTAAAATTATGTTGTGGTGGTTGGGAATATTGTCTGAATGAGTATTGGTATGGGTTAGAAGGAAGCTGTAGTTGGAGGTATTCTGAGTATCTCGGTTAGAAATAAGTTTGATTAGTTAGATTTGTTTTAAATGTATTCGAATTGGGATTTTGGTGCTGAATTTTGTATTTATTTTTATTATATTTGTGTACGCCAACATTTGCGTCCTGTTTATAAATTCCATCACTCTGGACTATAGTTATTATTTATTTATTTATTTAATTAATGTCAACTATTAGCAGTCGACCAGAAAATTACAATTTTTAATATAAATTAAAACTGAAAAAATATAATTTAAATTTAAAATGAAATATTTAAGTAAACAGTTTAAGCTAATATCTGGGGTGTTCAAAATAAGAATATTAAATGATCCAACATTTGTTGCGAGGATTGGGAAAAACCCAGAAAAACCCAATCAGATCACTATGATTAGTAAAGCAAATTAGTGCAAGTTACTACGTGCTAAAAAGTTAAGGATATGGTTCTTAATCGTATCAAAAGATGATTCTGTGTTGAAGACTCGAAAAAGTCTGTTGTAGTCAACACAGAGAACTCGAAAAGGTTCATGCAGAGAATAATTAGTATTACAAGTATTTAGAGAAATCGGTGTGAAGTTACGAAAACGTCTCAAAGGTACAGAAAAGTTAATTTGGCTCAATAGCAGAGATGAGTCAATTTTACCAAATATTAATTTATGTAAAAATAGAACTCACAGCATCATGCGACGGTTAGTAAGAGATGGGAGGTTAATTAATTGCAATCTACTAAGGTATGAAGGCAAATCAGTACCTGGAACCCAGTTAAAGCCGCGAAGAGAAAAAAGAAGAAACTTCTTTTGAACAGACTCAATTCTGTTTTGGTGTACCGAATATTGAGGGGACCACACACAAGATCCGTATTCCAGAACAGGCCGAACAAGTGAAGTATATAGCAGCTTAGTCGTATAAGGGTCGTCGAATTCCTTAGACCATCGTTTGATAAATCCAAGAGATTGAGTCGCCTTGTTGACTGTAAGCGCGATATGTTTGTCAAATTTTAATCTATGATCGAGAAGAATTCCCAAATCGGGGACACAGTCTAATCTCTCAAGAGAAACACGGTCGAGCATGTAATTAAATGTGTGAGGCGTGCTTCTATAGAATGACATAACCTTACATTTAGAGCAATTCAGAAACAACAAGTTGCATTTACACCAAGCAAAAAACAAATCCAGGTCCGATTGCAATAAATAAGGACAGTTGTTGTCATTATATGATAAGCACAGCTTCACATCATCGGCGTACATTAGTACATAGGAGTGAAGGAAAATAGACGGGATATCGTTAATGAATAAATTAAAAAGTAAAGGCCCAAGGTGGCTACCCTGGGGTACACCAGAGGTAACAAAGACAGGCTTGGACAATGAATATTTGAAGAGAACTTTTTGGGTTCTACAAGAAAGATATTCGGAAATCCACATAAGAAGGCTGTGTGGAAATCCGATAGTACTAAGTTTTTTAAGCAAGAGATAGTGGTTAACGGAATCGAAAGCCTTGCTGAAATCTGTGTAAATTACATCAGTCTGCTTTTTGTTTTGAAAACCTTTAATAACAAGGGAGGTAAGCTCAAGTAAGTTAGTGGTAGTAGATTTCGATTTCACAAAACCATGTTGGCAGGGTGAAATGATAGAGCTACATGAGTGTTGTAGTTGAGATGTTATTAGCTTCTCAAACACTTTAGGCATCGCGGATAATTTGGAAATACCCCTATAGTTTTTAACATCAGACTTTGAACCATGTTTGTGAAGAGGAATTATAAATGATTCCTTCCAAATGGTTGGGAAAGAGCACGAGTTAACAGACAATTCAAATAATCTAAGCAAGGGCTTACATAAAGAATCAGCACAGTACCTAAGTACACATCCTGGTACTCCATCTGGGCCTGGTGAATAACTTGGCTTGATTAAGTTAAGTTCGTTAAGTAACGAACCTTCCAGGATCACAGGACTAAAAATACAGTTAGATTTCGGCAAGGTATACGGATAAGAGGAATTAGGCAGAAAGTTAGAAGATGAATAAGTAGTTTGGAAGAATTCTGCAAAAAGATCGGCTGAAGCCTGATCAGTATTTGCTTTCATGTCTTCATAAGAAACAGATGAGGGCAATAAGGAAGTTTTTCGTTTAGTATTGACAAAGTTGTAGAACTGCCTGGGATTCTGAGCAAATTGCAAACGACAACGAATAAGGTAGTTATTGTAACAACGCGAATTACAAACAACAAAATTTGTTCTGGCTATAACATAACGAGAAAATTCAGAAGGATTATTCGAAATCTTAAATCTTTTATAATATCTAGTCTTCACATTTTTAAGCATTGCTAATTCCTTAGAGAACCAAGGAGGTCTATTAGTTCTCCTGGGAAGCTCATCTGGAACGCATTGGTCAAAATGTGATTTTATAATATTATAAAAAATTGAAGTAGCACTGTTAATGTTAGTACAAGAGTACAGTTGCGACCAGTTTGTTTCTAAAAGTAATGAATTAAGTTTTACAAAATCTGTTTTACGAAAACAGCGTGATTTAACGACTGGGTTAATAGAACAAATATGCTCACATGTAGGCAGTTCAAAAACTAAGTCTAATGTAGGATGATAGGGGTCTTCGGGGACAACTAAAGGACATGTTTGTATTACAGAACCAGAGAAAGGATCCGATGCAAAAATAAGGTCAAGAAGACGACCATTACAGTTTCGAACCGGATTAATTTGAGAAAGACACATCTCTAAAAGTGAATTGATTAATTCGTGAGATGTGATTGGCTTCAAAACATTTGGAGAATCAGACCATACCACATCCGGCAAATTAAAGTCACCAAATACAAAGAGGAAATCACTACTAGAAAGTAGTGACGAAATGGACTCAATAGCAGAAATATGCTCCAGGTATACAGACAAATCGGACTGTGGCGGAATGTAAGAGCACGTTATATATATACAAACATTTGTATATATAATTTTAACGGCAATAAATTCAATATTAGTTAAGCAAGGAGATAAAATAGATTCTGATAGAAGATCAGAGTCTACGGCAATAAGGACACCACCTCCTATACGCGACAAACGATCGCATCTAAAAGATGTGTATTTATTGCAAAATAATGAAAAGTCTGAAATTTCGGGCTTTAGCCAGGTCTCAGTAAAGATAATAATGTTAGCATCAAACGAAAAGCTAACATTCTGATACGTGATGGAAAGAATTAGTTTTTTGCAATGTTAGTAGGAAGAACTACAGGAGAAGGATGCGCTCTTTTTTTTGTCCTAAACTCATGAACAATCATGTGTGAAGGCCAGAAATTAGAGTCACATATAGTGTTAAAGAAATCAGAAGATACGTTAATTTTAAAAGAAGAGATTTCTCTAGGAGTAGAGAAGTTAAAGATCTTAAATCTGGTATATTATGAAGAACCAAGGTAGTATATTGGGTTTTAGGTAATCTGCTTATTAATAATATAATGCAGTTTTTTATTGCTTCAAGATAAATCATAAGGTTGGTGTTATTACCTTCTAAATGTAACTTAGAAACAAGAAGTCGTCGTCGCTTCTCTGCCTCGTCACAGAATGCCCGCAAATTTCCATTGTATGGTGTCTCACGAAAGTCTTCCAGCAGTTTGTAGTTTGGTGTCTGTGGTATGTATTTCGAAATCGGCTTGGTCTCTAATGTGAGATTATCCTGGATACTCGGCAAGCCTAATGTTCTAGTGACTGGTCCATAGCGGTATCTTTCTACTGCTCCGAGTAGAATGCGCTGTTGTCGTATATCGTCAGTCTGCTAAAGTGATAATATATATATATTGCTTATGTTATTCTTATGGGTAATTGGGTTTTGAGTGCATCAATAATTTAAATAAGAATCTGTCGATTCCCTTTTAAGTGGAAATAGTGTGTTTTATATTATCGCGATGAGTCAATCACCTGGCACACTCCTACCAAATGAATGACTGTGGCATCCAAACGCAAGGCGGGTTCGCCAGAATTGGTGAATAAAAAGAACCCACGCATGCCATCTCCCAGTTCCTCTACATCATCAGCAAACGAATCAGGAGCCACGGCATCAACCAGCGCTATAGAAAGTGTGAAATAAACCAAACCCAAAGGGCAAGCTGTTTCGATAATCTTAGACAGCTAGAGCTTATGGAGGGGGAAGTAGAAGTGCTTCCACACCTACCAGCTCAAGCAGGATAGGGCTTACCGGGCTGTCATCAATAATCTTCACCACAGCACTCCCTTGGACTCCATCCGCAGCGGTCTGGATAAGATTGGGCGCACTGTGCTTACCATCTCCAATGCCAAAAATCGCACGTCTAAAGTCCCCATGGTGATGCTTTTTGTTAATCTCGAGCCAGCTCCCAACAATAAGAAGATATTTGAGGTAAAGAAATTATGTAACGCAATGGTAGTCATCGAGCCCCCAAGGAAATTCGACGATCTCGTACAATGCCACAAATGCCAGGAGCTTGGACATATCCGACTCTACTGCCATAAGCCATTTAGGTCTATAAAATGCAGCGCAATCACAAATCATCCTACTGCACCAAGCCACGCGACGCTTCAGCCACGTGCGTACATTGTGAAGACAGCAACACTGCATCCGACAAAGGATGCAGGGTATATAAAACCACGCTACAGCAACCAGGGCAAATCGAAGCCAACAGCCCTCCGAAGCTGGGTAAGATCCAGCTTCACGAACACAAAAAACGCCCCTCAATGCAGCCAGACCGGTCCCAGCTAAAAAAGACAACTCCAATTACGCAATAAGCCGGACAGGCCATTCAGTGCTCAGCTAGAGCTAATGATGCAACAAATGCAGGCGCATTTGGCCAACTGATCCGGATAAGCTACCTGACGCCCTCGACATCACGGTTTCAAGGGGAGTTAGCCCCAACACAAAACACATGAATTGATACTCGTATCAGATCATTGTGCTGTCGTGCTGCAGGTTATTATCCCAGTGAATGCCTACAGGCGGAACAGGACGCTACTAAGAATGAACACAAACATATCTAGAGTAGATTAGGCTCCAACATCATTCTGAGCTCAGGCAAACACACTTACTCCATTAAGCTTTTGTTCAGCTATGGATGTATCCGCTACACATGACTTTTAAGATGCAGTCTGCCAAATGGACTTGCCAGTCCACCATAACGTTGAAGAAAGTTCGGACCAAGGCGGAGATCATAATGATACCCAGGGCGGTCAAGCATGAAAAGGACCCGGTCTCCTACCGTACCATCAGTCTACTGGCAGTACTCTCCAAAATATTTAAAGGAATATTTTTGGCAAGAGTTCTACTAGTGTTGGAAGATGGCAGCATGATCCCGCAACACCAATTTGGATTTAAGAGTCAACACGGGACCCCCGAGCAGTGCCACAAAGTCGCACAACGGGTGTTAAGCACATTTGAAGAGAGGCAGTACTGCTCTGCAGTATTTCTAGATGTTAAGCAGGCTTTCGATCGTGTCTGGCATCCAGGCCTGTTGTTCAAGCTGAAGCATCTGCTCCATACTAACTGGTATTAAAGCCTTACCTCAAAAATAGGACTTTCTACGTCAGATGCGTGGATGCTGAATCCCGAATCTGTGACACCAAAGCTGGTGTGCCACAGGTGCCTCTTGAACCATGGCTGTAAAGGTGGAACATTGCCGTTAAGACTGATAAATTTTAACTCATTACGTTTTCAACAAGAAGACTTAACTGCCCTCCTGTCAGTTTAACAACCAAACAATCAAATATCAGGATCTCACTCTGGACAGGAGTCTGACCTGGACAGATCATCTCAGAGCGAAAAAAAAAAGATCAGATAAGAACAGTAACATACAAATTTTTAATATAATTTAAAACTGCAAAATATAATTTTAATTTAAAATGAAATATTAAAGTAACAAATTAAAGTTAATATCTGGGGTGTTCAAAATAAGAACATTAAATGATCCAACATTTGTTGCGAGGATTGGGAAAAACCCAGAAAAACCCAATCAGATCACTATGATTAGTAAAGCAAATAGTGCTAGTTACTACGTGATAAAAAGTTAAGAATATGGTTTTTAATCGTATCAAAAGAGGACTCTGAGTTGAAGACTCGAAAAAGTCTGTTATGGTCAACACAGAGAACTCGAAAAGGATCATGCAGAGAATAGCTAGTATAACAAGTAGTTAGAGAAATCGGTGTGAAGTTACGAGTACGTCTCAAAGGTACAGAAAAGTTAATTTGGCTCCATAGCAGAGATGAGTCAATTTTGCCAATTATTAATTTATGTAAAAATAGAACTCCCAGCATCATGCGACGGTTGGTAAGAGATGGTAGCTTAATTAAAAGCAATCTACTGTGGTATGGAGGTCAAATCAGTACTTGGAACCCAGTTAAAGCCACGAAGAGCAAAAAGAAGAAACTTCTTTTGAACAGACTCAATTCTATCTTGGTGTACTGAATATTGAGGAGACCGCACACAAGATCCAATTCCAGATTAGGCCGAACAAGAGAAGTATATAGCAGTTTAGTCGTATAAGGGTCGTCAAATTCCTTAGACCATCGTTTGTTAAATCCAAGAGATTGAGTCGCCTTGTTGACTGTAAGCGCGATATGTATGTTAAATTTTAATCAATAATCGAAAAGAATTACCAAATCGGTGACACAGTCTAATCTCTCGGTCGAGCTTGTAATTAAATGTGTGAGCCGTACTTCTATAGAATGACATAACCCTACATTTGAAGCAATTCAGAAACAACAAGTTGCATTTACACCAAGCAAAAAACAAATCCAAGTCCGATTGCAATAAATAAGGAGAGTTGTTGTCATTATTATATACATTAGTTCATAGGAGTGAAGGAAAATAGACGGGATATCGTTAATAATTAAATTAAAAAGTAAAGGACCAAGGTGGTTACCCTGGGGTACACCAGAGGTAACTAAGACAGGCTAAGACAGTGAGGTCTTAAAAATAACTTTTTGGGTTCTACAAGACAGATATTCGGAAATCCACATAAGACGGCTGTGAGGAAATCGGATAGTACTAAGTTTTGT
This sequence comes from Hirtodrosophila trivittata, assembly GCA_035045065.1. Lineage (NCBI taxonomy): Eukaryota > Metazoa > Arthropoda > Insecta > Diptera > Drosophilidae > Hirtodrosophila > Hirtodrosophila trivittata. The sequence goes on along the minus strand of JAWNNK010000119.1, from coordinate 81,181 downwards.
AAGCAAGAGATAGTGGTTAACGGAATCGAAAGCCTTGCTGAAATCTGTATAAATGACATCAGTCTGCTTTTTGTTCTGAAAACCTTTAATAACAAGGGAGGTAAGCTCAAGTAAGTTAGTGGTAGTAGATTTCGATTTCACAAAACCATGTTGGCAGGATGAAACGATAGACCTACATGAATGGTGTTGTTGAGATGTTATCAGCTTCTCAAACACTTTAGGCATCGCGGATAATTTGGAAATACCCCTATTAATATCAGACATTGAACCATGTTTGTGAAGAGGAACTATAAATGATTTCTTCAAATTGGTTGGGAAAGAGTACGAGTTAACAGACAATTCAAATAATGTAAGCAAGGGCTTTTATAGAGAATCAGCATAGTACCTAAGTACACATCCTGGTACTCCATCTGGGCCTCGTGAATAACCTGGCTTGATTAAATGAAGTTCGTGAGGTAACGTACTTTCCAGGATCACAGGACTAAAAATGCAGTTAGATTTCGGCAAGGTATACGGATGAGGGGAAACAAGTTCCTACTATACAAGGCCATAATCAAACCCATATGGACCTATGGCATACACCTGTAGGGCACGTCTTCTTCTAACATTGAAATACTACAAAGGGTTCAAATAAAATCCTTCGCAGGATTGTAAAAGCTCCTTTCTAAGTTAGAAATGCTGTCATCCACAGGGACTTTAAAGTGCCATCCGCAAGACGCGAACTTCAAAAATTCAGCGAGCGCCACTGCACCAGGTTAGACAGCCACCCGAATAACCTTGCCATAAACTTGCTGGAAAACAGCCTACACATCCGCCAACTCAAAAGGAGTCACCCACCGGACCTGCCCTTCAGGCCCCACGCTGAGTGGTGATGTACCGGCGTGAGCCAAAAGAGTTGCTAGCCAGGTTATGCTGGCATACAACTTTTCCGCCATTTTTCAGTTCCATTCAAATTTACTTATTATCGCTAAGATAGATTGTAAATAATAAAACAAAATTAAAAAACTTTTTCCCAAAAGTCATTTAAAACATAAAAAAATTATTGATTTAATGAATTGAAAATAAAATACGAAACAAATTTAAATTTAATGTATTTTATATTATATTAAAGCATATGTAAGTTATGTGATATATGTCCCGCGTCGGCGGCACTGGTTAGTCTAGTGTAAGTCCCGCGTCGTCGGCACTAATGCTACTTGTTCAGGTGCAACTTAATAATATTGACTTCTTATGAAGTTTTCGTTGGGGCAATGTAATATATATACGCAATGTGATATTATATTAAATTATAATTTTTCACAGTATTATGTCTTATGTTAACGTCTAGCTCGTCTTGAGCTAGAGGGCCTACGTTCCTGCTTTACTTTCCAAGAATTTAGCGCAAAGAAAGTTAAGAAGGACATAACGGCTATGCTTCATTATTATCGTTTGGTCTTCTTTACTTTCTCGCGCTGCCTGAGAGCTACTCCGATGCGGCACAAAGAGAGTTAAAAGGACATAAAGGCTGTGTGGCATGATAACCGTTTGTCGTTTCTTAGCGCTCTCGCGCTGCCTGAGAAAGCTACTGATGCGAGAGATACAGGTTGACTTGGCTATGAGGATTGTTCAATATTTATTGTATACTACTCCCCCCTCAAGCTCGTGACTGTCCTCAGTCATCTTACATCCATTGATAGTCCTTAAGTTTCCTTCGAATCTCATATCTCCTCAGAATGTGGCAGAAGACGATTAAGCCGCTAAAGACGCTGAATTGATGATCGCAGAGAGACGAAAGGTGACGGGCCATCGTCAGCGCTAGCCTTCGCTGAATTCTTGCCTATGATGATATTGCCGTCATTTGCTTGTGCGATGAATTCAGGTGGCGTGGTTACGTGCGGCAACGACGGTGCGAGTTCCTTGTAATGACAACTGCTGCGTGGGATGCCTTAGTTACTTATATTACAATAATATTAGGCTTATAATTACACTAACTATGAGATATTCATCTAAAATCAATTTCAAATTTTGTGATCGACATTGTGGGTTCGTGAGTGTCAGCTTGCATTGCCCAATGAACTTTATATTTCGTGCTGAGAGTGTTTTGTACAAGTGCGGTGTATTAAGAGAATCCTTCGCATGTGAGTCCCTATCATTTGAGGTTGCCCTTATGGACCACCCTTCCTTTAATGAGAACGGACGTTCCCAAATCTGCCTGTATTTTTGCCTCACTGTAAAGCGGTGTGAGTTTGTCGCCAATTCTTTTGTTATTTTTTACATATACAATTTGGCTTACATCAAAAACTCTATTCTGTCTAGACGGGTCGCATCTGTTCAGGTTGGCTTGCTGTGCATTCGCTAACCTTTCTCTGATGGTTTCATTCAATTTATCAGACGTCGAATGTATTACTTCGATCGGCATTCTGTCCGTAACTGAATGTATCGACCTGTTGTACAGAAACGTGGACATGACGGTTGACTCGACCGTGTCATGGGTTTTTTTATCCATCACTAACGTTCTACTAATTTCCATCAAGGTGCTATGAAAACGTTCTACCTGGCCATTCGAGGTGCTGTGTAATGGCGGTGAGTTCACTATGCCGATGCCGTAGTTGTTCTTTAAGAGTGATCTTACGGTTTCCGAATTCAGCGATGCTTCATTGTCGCAGAATATTGTTTTCGTATTTTAAAAAAAAATTACCAACTGCATGATAGGTATTTTTACATCCACTATTGTCCGTGACACTAGTGGTTGTACTATCTCAAACTTAGAAAACTTGTCGATACAAGTTAGAAAAAGTCTTTTATTTGTGGAAAATATGTCGATATGCAACATTTCGCCTGCATATAACGGAATCGGTGTCGTGCCTATTTCCTGTTTCTTAGGGTGCCTGTCGTATTTCGATTTCGTACATAGCCTACAGTTTATAACGATTTCATTGGCCATTTTTATCATTTTGGGAAAATAGTAGTCACGAAGTACCTGTTTAATGTTTTCCTGTGCAGCTCTATGTGCACGATTATGTTCGGTCGTTATTATTTCGATTTGCTCATTTCTGTCTGTAACATCTATTACCAGACTCTTGCATGCCAGAACTTGGTTGTGGGAAAACTTAACACTAAATCGTGTTGAAAACTGGCTATGATTGGGAAATCGCAATGAATTGCATTTACTGCATCAGTAAGAATTAGTAGCTTGAGTATTTGTACTAGATTTTCATTTTCTGTGAACTTTATCAAGTGATGTACTTTTTTCCCAAATAATATAAAGAACTGCTAACTAACGGCTAATACAAAAAACTACTAAAGAAAACATTGCAGGTTTTTCCGATCTCTAAGGATGTCGTCAACGGCCCTTTGGAAGATGCTTCCCGCATTCTTTATATGATAACGTCAAATGGATTCAGCATGTCTAGGAGGAAGAACGGAGAGTCTTGTAAAAATATTTTTATAAGACATTTACTTTTGATTTTACTGGAGCCATGGATTGAACTCACAGTAAAGTGTTTATCGGCTGGCACTACCTTTTTTACCTCCTTTACGGGCCTGATGTAATTCTTAGCCGCTCCTGTGTCTATTAGAATTCTTAAAGTTGTCCCAGAGCGTTCTCTAAAAAATGAAACGAGTCGTCGTCACCTATAGACTCTATATCGTCGTCAATTTTGGCTACAGCATCTGATGCAATCTCCTCATACCTTCGGTCTTGGTCAGCAGGGGCGTTTTAAATCATGTTGTTAACACGCTGGCGTCTCGCGCCTGTTACCCTGTCCGACGTGTTTAGTCGCTTCTGAGCATGAGCGCTGCTGTTTTGGGGATGCCAATAATCATGGCGCTGTCTAAATTTTGAAGAAGAATCGATTTCCATCAGTTCTGGTGGCTGTTCTTGACCATGTTTTTTGCTACTCTCTAAGTGATTGCGTGGCTTTAAAAAAATGTGGATTCCTTTCCTGGTTCATATCATCTCTGTTACCTCTGCCTTGCTTAGGGTATACGCGACCTTTGCTAGCTTCGCTCGCTTGCGCTCTTTCTTCAATAATCTTTGCATATGAAGCTGAGAAGGCGCTTCGTTCAATACTTGCCTCCGCTTCTCTGGCCAGTGCCAAAGCGGACGGCAGGTCTTTTGGCTGTGCTGGAAAGACGATTGCCCTTAAGGACTTCTTTAGTCCTGAAATGAATGCATGTAATGCATCGGCCCTAACTTCTTCATTGAGCAATGAAGCTAATTTTATTTGTCACCAAGGTCAACTTACGTTCGACCTCGTCATACTAACTCATAAGGCTTAACTCACCTTGCCTAACCATCTCTAGCCCCTGTCGCAGCAGGCGCAACGAAGCTTTGTCCGCATAGGTACAATCTAATCTTTCTATAATGGCATCGAAATTTAGGACTGCAATGATCTTGTTGATCCCCGAATTGTATTCCTAATAATGGCTTAAAAATTTCTTAGGCGTCGGTGGCAGATTGCTTCCAGGGTACGTATTCGTCAGAGCCCCCATTGAACTCAGGAACTGACTTGATTATGTCTAGTGGGATGTCGCACCTAATTTCTGGACTTACTAAGATTATTCAGTAGATTTCAACTCGCGGTGCGTCTATGTGCAAACTCTTAACTCTTGCATTCATAGCGTTCAGCTGAGACTGAAACCTTTCTGCTTGCTACGCCAGAGCGTGGCTGACAGCATTATCAATTAACACTTAGATTTGGTTCACGACAATGGTGAAGCTTTCTTGGTTTTGTGCTTGGCTAAAGCCAAGCTCTAGGTTCTGTACTCGGCTATCACCTTCTGTTTCCCACACTACGTCACTATCACTATCACTACCTTAATGACCCTGAACTCGTCAAAACGGCTCTATTTTGTGACAAAATATATCTAGCTTGTTACACCACACTAGGTAACAAATTATGTGAAATTATATTTGATTTATTTATCACTTCTGGTGTACTTGCATAAGCTCGCTTATTTCGACACATTCACGTTTAGGATATATAATTTGAAATAAATTTTAGTGAACTTACAATTTTTTGGAACACTAATTTTAAATAAAGAACGTTGATCCTTTTCCCGTTGGGCGCCAGCTATGTAATATATGTCCCGCGTCGTCGGCACTGGTTAGTCTAGTGTAAGTCCCGCGTATTGGCACTAATCTTCGCTGCTACTTGTTCAGGTGCAACTTAAGGAACGAGCTGCTGATAATATTGACTTCTTATAAAGTTTATGTTGGGGTTTGACTTCACCCTTTATCGCTGGCCTTGTGGCTCAGTAATGTAATATAAATACGCAATGTGATATTATACTAAATTAAAATTTATTCACATTATTATGTCTTATGTTAACGTCTAGCTCGTCTAGAGGTTGGATTCAGAAGAAGGAACGTAATTGAGCTAGAGGGCCTACGTGCCTGCTTTACTTTCCAAGAATTTAGCGCAAAGAAAGTTAAGAAGGACATAACGGCTATGCTTCATTATTATCGTTTGGTCTTCTTTACTTTCTCGCGCTGCCTGAGAGCTACTCCGATGCGGCACAAAGAGAGTTAAAAGGACATAACGGCTGTGTGGCATGATTACCGTTTGTCGTTTCTTAGCGCTTTCGCGCTGCCTGAGAAAGCTACTGATGCGAGAGATACAGGTTGACTTGGCTATGAGGATTGTTCAATACTTATTGTTAACTTGTATACAGTCCTTTATTTAGAAAAAGCTATCTAATGTCTGTTTCTTCAGGCGGAGATTTTAAATTTGTTGAAAATGAGACACAGCATTATCGTTAAATAGGTCTGTTTAGCGTTTTGCAATTACTGGATCAGGGTGGTTTTTTTTTCAATAAATGCTGACATCTACTCCCATGTTTTCAGAATTTCCTTTATCGCACTAGATGGTTGTTGTGGTTCCGTCCCTTCCTCATCAATTACACTCTATTTTAAAAAATCGTCGAGAACAGGAGAATAACACTTTAGAAGCAGTAAGGTCCATAATTTTATTTTCAAATCCAAATGCAAAGTAGAACTTGGTAAGTTTATGAACACAATTGAAGCAAAAGTGGCAAGCTGCATAGCCCGCGCGGCTCAGTCCGTTTTTTTTTAAGACCCACGCAAACACACAAGCAAACCACCAACTGGCCAACAAAGTGAAGTGAAACAAAAGACAGGCAATTTGTGCCTGATTTTTCGGCGTTTGGATTCGCTAATCGAAAAGATTTTTGCTTAAAGTTTAGTTCGTTATACGAAGTTTTCGCTATGCGAGGCGTTCGTTAACCGAGAATCGACTGTTCTTGGAATTATAATGGCATTCATGTACATATAAAAAGTTGAAGTCATATTTAACGTACACTCGGATTAACGAATTCGCGATTTAGCACACTAGTTAATCTTTTTCAATAAGTACCTCATATAACGAACAGTTAAGCTCAATATAACGAACGAAAAGGGAATGTATGTGAACATAAAAACGCAAAAATGTAAAGCAACAAGGCAATGGCAGCATTTTAAATTAAAAGGTAAAAATACGAGTTTGCAATTGTAGTAAATTTTGTGTATACGTCGCAAACGTTTTAGAAATTTGAAACTGTAGTAAGTTAGTGGCTATATTGAAAAATGTATTGAGTGAGCAACAAAATAATGTTAATGTAGCAAAGAATTGTGTTTTTCCGCTTGAAGCAGCAAACAAGCAACTAAGCTTAAAATAAAGTTCACTTAAATAAAAATTAACTATTCTTTAATTTATAAAAACAAAAAAAATCTTTTTCTGGTTACATAAATAAAAACTATTAATGCATTAATAGTACTAATATCTACTACACTGGGTCCTACAATTACAGATTTACCGCGCTATTCAGTAATTGTTTTGCATAAATAGACAACTGTAGCTGACTCCAATCTACATTGATCGCACTTTTCTCGTTATTTTGTATCCAGCAATTTAAGTCTGGGGAATTCAAACCATAAGCTGCGAAACACTACCTCCCTTATCCTTTAATGTAAACCGTGACGTAGCTGAGGTGTAAGTCATACATATCTGTAACTCAGCTGTTGTTAACCAGTGCCTAAGAAACTCCCAATGTTTCTATAACTTTATTGATGCTGTGTGCGTCATGAAACTGTTGCAAATCTTAGTTTATTATTGTCGCTATTTAAGTGACTTATTTTGTAAACTGCACTTTTCTACCACAAATTTGAATTTCGACCTCCGATAATTTACTCCGATATCAATTACACTCCTATTCCCTTTGTCTTGCAGTAATCCTAGACCCCTGGCCTGCTCTTACACAGGCCATTCGCGTTCCAAAGGGTGATGGTTAAATCTATTTGCATAGATTTAACACTATAGTAACCAGTTTTTTTTTATATCTGACTGAACTTGCTGACTATCTTGCTGAGCATTCGCTCCGTCATTGCCTCCATTTTGTTCCAGACGGGGTGAGCGATTGGCATTGTTGTTGTTGCCTCTAACTGATCCGGTAAAGATGGAGTTGGGATTAACACGGGGCAATGGTTGCCAGTTGTTGCTCTGCCTGTTTACAACTTAATGGGATTTGTTGATGTCAGATACTTGGTTTTTTTGTACATTGGCCACCATTTTTGGAATCCGGGTCGGCTACTTCGTAGTGCAGGCAAAACAATGGGTCGCTTTTATTTTTATTATGTGTGCCCATATAATGGCATTGTACTGCGTCATCAGATTTTAGAGGAGGCTCCACAGTGACGATGGAGTGGCAAAACATTTTTATACCGTATGCATTATTGTTGTTGCTGTCTCAAAGTTGGCAAGAAAAATGTTAGCGGATTGTTTGTGTGGTGGGGTGGTCTGAAAATGTGGAGGTAGGGCGAGCAGTGGACATGATGCTGCTTGACTGACCGCCATGGTTTTTGTTTTTATATCACACCGCTCAATTATAGGCCAGCCCGACATATAGGGGGCAGTAGTAAGCAAACATCGGTATTTTTATCGATTGTGTCGATTATTATAAGCTCTGTGTACAAATTTTACAACTCAACGACCAAGATCTTTTAAGGTACAAATTTTAAAGTGATACAACCTTTGGGTTTTTCCACAATATGGAAAAAAAGGAGTTTCGTGTCCTGATTAAGCACTGTTTTTTGATAGGAAAAAATACAGTAGAAGCAAAAACTTGGCTTGATAAGCATTACCCAGATCCTTCTCCAGGAAAATCAACCATCAAAGATTGGTACAATGAATTTAAACGTGGTCGTGTGGACACGGAAGACGCTGAACTCAGTGGTCGCCCAAAAACAGCAGTTACGCCAGAAAATGTCGCAAAAATCCGAAAAATGGTATTGGCTGATCGCAAACTGAAATTAAAGGAGATAGCTGATGCCTCAAAGATATCGGAAGGCAATGTGTTTACGATATTACATGAACATTTGAATATCAGAAAGCTCTGCTCAAAGTGGGTGTCGCGATTGCTAACACCGGACCAAAAGCAACAACAGAGACGTGTTTAAGCATCTTGAAGCGCAATAGGACCGATTTTTTTCGCCGTTACGTAACCATGGATGAAACATGGATACACCACTATACCCTAGAATCCAGTCGTCAGTCTTCTGAGTGGCTGGTAGTCGGTGTAAGCCGTCCGAAGAGTCCCAAAACACAAATATCGGCGGGTAAGGTTATGGCGTCCGTATTTTGGGATGCACATGGGATTTTATTTATAGACTACCTGGAGAAAGGTAAAACAATCAAGAGCTAAAATTATTTAAAACTGCTGGATCGCTGTTTCATCAGGATAATGCACCGTGCCACAAGTCTATGGCAACAATGGTGAAATTGAGTGAATTGAGGTTCGAACTACTGCCACACCCACCCTATTCTCCAGATATGGCCCCCAGTGACTACTGGCTTTTTTCAGATCTCAAAAAGCATCTCCAGGGCAAGACATATCGATCACCTTTTTTGAGGGTAAAAGTTTATCCTTCTACAAAAATGGCATAGAAAGGTTGGAGAAGCGCTGGACTGAGTGTGTAGCCGTAGATGGAAACTTAATTGATGAATAAAACAAAATTTCCAAAAAAAAATGAGTTTTTTCGGAGTTAGGCCGGTCACTTGTTGCGCGGTTTGTTATTATTAGTATGCAGCTATAACTAAGATCAGACGCACTAGACAAGCATGCGTATATATTGGTTAGCGAATGTACGCTTGACCAATCAGAACGCGTTACGTGATCACTTGGGCGCTTGTCTTGGTATCGACTGAGTGCGCGAGTGACTTTATTGCATAAAAAAACGGAAGATAATTTTTAATGCCCGAAATCCATGCAATCGCTGTATGCAACTGGTGCTACTGGAGCAGTCGTAACAGCAACAATACCGGCCACCTGCGCCAATTCAAATGAACAAGTAGAGCCACATTGAATGAAGATGGCCACTAACCGGCATGAAAAAGCAACTACACTACAGCCTAGCTATTGTTAACATATGAATCGATTCAGCTTGTAAGCTGAATCCTAATGCAACGATGTCGATCTGGACATAAACAGCAACATCTGCGATGATCTACCAAGAACCAGTCATCAAGCCACTGTTGCACTGCCAGTGCATGGCAAATCCAATAAAGCTACCTTCAGTCTCAAAGCGCTGCTAAGACCGCCGCTAACAATGATAGAAGTCGTCGATGAAGTGAATCTGCCTATGCTATCCATCAGCAAGAAAACAGTTACTAGTAAGGTCGAGGCTTCATTGGTACCAATTGAAAGAAGACCGTTGCTACAGAGTATGTGTGAATGGACTTCATCATGGACGCTACACAGACTGATCTGGGATGAGCAGGAAGAAATGGTGCACAAAAAGATAAACGCGCACACATCTAGACAGTGAAGCGACCCAAGTAGTAATGATTACAAGCTGATCAATATGTTCCTTTTTAAATATCGTTAATGCGGAAAATAATAAAAAAAAAGTGCTTACGATAAAGTCACTGTGCCGCGTGAGAGTCAAAATTGAACCGTTACGGAAGCGCACTGCCATATGACTTAATACTGCCAAAAAACTCACATTTGCGTCAAGTGTGGCGGTCCTGCCAGTAACAGTACACGGCCGCGTATCGAGTTCGTCACATGCTACAATTGTGGGGGCAGCACCTTGCTAGCTACACGGGCTCTGACAAGAATCAGGAATGCACTAAGCCCAGGCGGGGTATGGGTGCCATGAGAAGAGAAAGGCAATCTGAGACGAGGAGCAAGCAGACAGCCGTTCACGTGTAGGGCGTTTCTTATGCTGATGCAAAAAGTGGGACCGCTCAACAGCAACAGCTACAACGGAAAAGCTACAAGAAAAGCAATTGGAGATAGGTGTGCACTACTGATGGCGTATCCACGAGTCTGCCTTTGCTTGAGAGCTTCGTGCGTCGACATAAAATCGAATGTAACTGCACAGCGCGACATATGGCAAGCAGATTGCGCAGCAAAAATGTATGCTTTCGAGGCTTATCCTGCCAACGACCCGGGTGCCACAAACGCCTGAGAAGGAGCAGCGATCATTGTCATGTCAAGCCTAGCTCATATCCCATTGAGACTTGTTGCCACGGAAAAGGCACAGTTGGCGTCAGCAGCCATCCATACGGCACTTGACGTAATCAACATCGGTGCTGTATACCGCGATACACATAAGCTACAGAGGATCGTGACTACATTTTGGAGCAGCATCACTCCAAGTATTTAATAGCAGGCAATTGGAATACATCACATTATCTTTAGAGCAGGCAGGAACAACCAAAAAGGTCGCGCACTAGTGGATCTAATTCTTAGAAAGGAATTCAATACGCTAGCAGGCGGACCTAAACAACTCCTTTACGGGAACAGAGGCACTCCAATCTGCATAGCCTTTGATCTTATACGTGGCAATCTTTCCATGAGTCCATATGGGCTTTTGTTAATCTGAGCTCAGAGCCACTTGTAATTACAATGAATGCTGCAGCATTTGCATATCCTGCATCAGAACGCTTAATCACCAAAACACAAATTTGGAAACATTCCAAAATTCATTGGAACCTTCGCTACATCTCGACATCTAAATCGTATCAGCAGCCATTGATTATGCCGTTTAGTTGCTGGCCAACAAAGTAAAGCTGGCAGCATCAATAGCTACAAACTCTGATGCCCACAATAGCTGGTTACAGTTTACAATCGAGATAAGACATCTCATCTCAAGAATTGTCTCCGGATAAGGTAGATTAGGTTTCGCCGCCCACTAAACAAGACGCCGTGGAATACAGCGCAAAATGAGCTGCGACGAGTATTGGCTAAGCTCAAAGCACCGTGGGTTGACGCAAGGCTTACCAACACCGGCATAAACTGTGATGCTACGCACGCGCACTGGCTGACAACGTGTATTATTTAAAGAAGATGTGCCAGAAAGGCACCACTGGCAGACGCTAATGGAACTTGGCGTCGGTCCCATTTAGACCAGGCGGAGGTGTTAGCTGGACACCTAGTAATGCCACACAATAGACACTCCCGAATCACGCTATACATTACATAACATTGATTTGCAATGACGTTGTGAGGTTGCAATATTTTCCCGTGCAGTGGAAGTTCAAATTAATTTACACGTTCCATAAGCCTGGCAAGCCGGAAAGAGTCTCTGCGTCGTACCGGCCCATCAGTCTTCTCTCATCGATCTCGAAAGTGTAGAGAGGGTGATAGTTGCTCGGATTGTCAGGATTATTGAAACTCAGAAAATGATTTATTTATTTCCAGCAAATTAACTTCCACACTTTAACTTAAATTAAAAGAAGCTCTAAATTATATAATCAAATAAAACAAATTTCTGGCTGAATTAATAAATAAAAAGTTAAAAAAGGGAATATTCCCGTATACAAATACAATATATAACAAAAAAAAGTCTCTTCTGCGTTTTGCTTTTGCCATAAAGGTTCCTGTAACAGGGCCTACTAGAGATCTTAATACAATATAAAAATTCAATTTCAAAACAATAGAGTTTTCTGAAAGAAAACAAAAATGCAAAATTAACTTAACTGTCATTTCCAACATAATATTTGATGCTTAGTGTAAAAGCTTAACAACAAAAGCATCGTAGATTGCAAGTGTTCGGGTAAAAAAACAAAATGAGTTTAATTGCTTTTGCTTAGTATAAAGCAAAAATATAAGACTGATTATGATGAGACGTTCGTACCAGTTGCACGAATTACATGTTTCAGATTTCTTTAGGCACTTGCAAATCAATTTTACTTATTGGTCCATAACATAGAAGCCAAAACCACATTTATAAATGCAACTCTTAAAAATGACACTGACTTGATGGTTTTACAAGACTTAACACATGGGAATGGGGATTAGGTATGTAAACTTAATAAAGCTATTTATGGCCTTAGCCAAGCCGCAAGATGCTGGTTCGAAATATTTTAAAATGTATATGAAAACACTGTTTATAAGTGAGCAACTCGAAGTATACTCACTTTATTTTTACAAATCCTAGTTCTTTTATACCTAACCTTATTGCTATTATTGTTCTATCGCTGATAGGGTTGGGTCATATTTCGTGTACGTATACGTTCTTTGGTCACACCGTAATATTGACACGCGTGCAAGCGGTCATAAATGATCTATTTTATTACGGTGCGTTGTGTTTACTCAATATAAAATGCATTTCTACTTAAAAATTTATGTGGCGTATATTTTAATTATGAATTTATACGTATGCATGTTTAACATGAGCTTAAACATTCTGCCAAGTGCCCGAAAAGGTTGTGGCATGTTATCTCATCTTACAGTACTTTTTTAATTTATGTTCTATGCTTGAACATTCTGCAAAGGTTATGGCGTGCAGTTTTTCTTATGCTTAATTTTCTAATGATGTATATTATTTTTATTATAATTATTATTAAGACTAGCCCCAAAGAAGAATGTCCGGATGTGTGATGAAAATTTAAGCTTTTAAGTTCATTATGAATGTATTTAAAATTTTTTATTTCCTTTTTTAAATAATCTTCTTCTGCCGAATGATTGACTGTGTTCCAAATTATTTTTGAACTTGCTTTAACTTCTCCTAATTGTAATGAATTTAAAACTTCTTGATTTTCTAAGTCAATGTTGTTATGAGCTACTAATATTTTGTCATCAGATCTATATGAACAATCTTCCTTTATGTTTAGAATTCCATGCTCGGGCAATTCAAATAATTATATTTGAGCGCTAGCACACTGAATTCTTATTTTGGTATTGCTTGGTACCTTAAATAGCAAACTACTTTTCTTTTCTTATCAATAAATATTTCTTTGCGGTAAATAATGTATAAATTTCTTTCAGCTCTGTACCACTTATTTTTCCAGGTAATACTAATTTTTCGGGCAAGCTTTCTTTTATCTTAAAAATCTCAACCTTTAGTTGACTTTGCTTTACGGGGTTGGGATTTAGTCTACCATGATTAATGTCAATGAGTAGACTGATAGTTCAAGCTTGAACTTTTTTCCATTCATCTACTAACGAGGCTAGTTGCTTAGTAATCATAAAAAAGTTTATTGATTCTCTATACACATAGTAATTTTCTTTAAGGAGTTCTGTTATATGCTCGACTCTTTTGTTCATAACTTTAAAATTTGTATTTATTTCCTCAGTAGTTCTTTTTAAAATAATTTCTATAGAATCTACGTTTTTTGTTTTTTTTTTTATTGAGGGGGGGATTGGCAAAAATAGCGAACCGATTGTGCCCTCGTATATTTTGCCCATGGGGGCATGATAAAAAAAAAGAAAAAATAATTGAGAATCGCGACAAAAGATTTGACTGATAAGCTCGTTGGTTCAAGAATAGGTCTGCACTAGTTGAGTGATAGCCGAAGACTGTGTCTGCATTATTATATCAAATTGTTTTGTATTAAACTAGTTATGTGCGACTATACAAATTTTTTAATTATAAGCTATTATAACCATGAAAATGCGATTTGAGTTCTTTAACTCTATCTAATATATCTCTTGAGACCTTTTTTGGACATGATCTACTTTTTGATGAAGGCCTAACAGTAGTTAGTAATTTGTTTTTCCAAGTAGTGCTTGCACGCATCTGCTTGTGTTAGAACTTACTACTGTAGCCGTTTTTGTTACCCCGGTACTGTTGCTGTAGCCCTTCCTGAAGCCGATACTGTGGCTAGCCGTCTTTGGTTTAGCCCATTTTCCCTGGTAACCGATACAGATTCCACTGTCGCTTATTGTTGCTGCAACGCTGTACTGCTTCTTTTTTTTTATTATAGACACTGGCTTGTATTGCCTAGCATTTATATATTTTTAACAACAATAGTTGTTTTATTTATTGATACCCTGTCTCTTACCACTGGTGGGAAACACAGAGTAATTTATTTATTTATTTTAAGCAACCTTGTTTGGGGAAAACAAAATAATTTATTTATTTATTTTAAACAACCTTGTTTGTTTAAGGTGCTGGTTTTTTCACCTCGTTGTTTCTTACCACTGGTGGGGGAAAACAAACAAAGGCTTGAAGGACCATGTAAACACTGTTCATTAGTGAGCAACTCGAAGTATACTAATTTTAGTCTAACAGCAAATCCTAGTTCTTTTATACCAAACAGAGAGCGTACTTACACTATTCTTATCACTACTTTCCCGACCAACGGGATGCAACTCGCTTATAGAGTCGGGTCATATTTCGTGTACATGTACGTACTTGGGTCACATAAATAAAATAAAATATTACGGTGCTTTGTGTTTACATGATACAACATGTATTTCCACTTAAAAATCTATGTGGCGTATATTTTAATTATGAGTATGCATGTGTAACGTAAGTTTAAACATTCTGCCAAGCGCCAGGAAAGGTTGTGCCCAGTTTTCTCATCTTATAGTACTTATTTGATTTGTTTTAATTTAAGTTCTATGCTTGAACAACAACCATTTTACAATTTAGGAGTTGACTTTTGCTTTTATATTTTCAACAATGTAGAGATTTCAATAAATAGGTATAGGATTTTGTTATATGTGGATGCTGTACTAATTGCTTCCAATAAATTTGATTCTATTTATTCTTTCCAATCTTATTAAAGAAATTTCAAATGACGGACGTATTAGAATTGACAGAAAAAACAGTTAGTTATGTCTCAGTCAATCATCATACATTAATAATGTTTGAAGAAAGTTTAATATGAAAGGTTGGTTGTAATGTACTCGACATACGAGTACCAACAATAAGAAACAATGCGAATGCCTTAAACCAGTTCCGAAGTGTATAAAATGTACCGCTTATTAAAAGTTGACATTTAAGAAAAATATATGACATGTATTCTGATTAAATGGAAATGAGACTGACATAAAAATTACTCCTAATATCTTTTTAACATGTTTACGTATTGCTTAATTTCATGGAGTACATACTATGAAACAAATATACATTGGCGCATCATATACCACAACAGACGTTAGTTAAGCATTATGGCTCAAGTCAACATTAAAAGAAATTAAAATAGAGTAAATAGTCAAATATTGTATACATATTTGCAGACAACCACTAATCCTATTTCCCACAATAGAACATAGCAAAATAGCACATAGACATTAATTTTTTTTTATATTCGAACAAATGCAAAAAAATTGTTAGGCTTAGTATATTTTGCAATTGACAGATTAACAAATCCGTTAACGGTAGCAGATTCGTCGCCTTGAGAAACTAACTGTGACTCTCAGCGTAACATAAATTTTTTTCCATTTTGTTAATCTCATGCTACTGAAAATTTGAATCTATTTTAGAATTTTTTTTAATGTTAAGTTCCAAAAACAATAATTGAATTTAATTGAATTCAAAATGTTATTGAAATTTTAAACCTTTGTCTTAATGAATAATTTGTAGTTTATCTTTAATTAAAATATTAATTTTATTTGCTCTGATTGGGTCTTACTGAGTTCCCCAATCCTTTTGGAAATTGTTATTCCCAGAAATTAACAAGCAATATAAGATACTCAGAAACTAAATATTATTAATGCCTTTTAATAAAATTTTTCAGATGTCCCAGCGATATACAAAACAAAATATTTAAAGTTAACATGAGAGTATTGCTGAAGCTGCTCCTATGGGTAGCTTTACTATTCCTATGTGTCCTAAATAAGTCGCAATAACGCATACTCTATTGTTGATTTGTTGCCTACGCGTAACAAACTGTTAGTTGTATCTTGTATGATAGTTGTAGTTACCTGTGCGTAACAGAGTCACTCTAAAGTACGCATATTCGTTTGGAGTTAGTTCTCACCTTGCCTGTATCAAGTGAACTAGGAGTTTTCACGAGTATCCGCATAAAGCGATTATTACAAATACACATTATATATTAAACATATATTCAATAGTTTTGATTTCTAGCTTCTTTAAAAAGGAAAACCAGTGTTTTAGATGGCTCTGGAAAGCTTTCTTTAGAAAGTTGAAGTGCAATTTGGTTAATCTTGTCGGTAGAGTAAATCCGATATTTATGAGTTGTATTTAGTTTTTTTTTTTTTTATATATTATAACACAATCTGCAATCATAGTTTTGTTCTATACTATATATACATGTATTAACCCTACAAAATTTAAGCATGTCCATTATTTCATCGCTATTTTCTTCTCTCCAAAATGTTTTTTTTTTAATTTGTTTTAAAGGTGGTTGTTCGATGAATTTTGTTTAATTTTTGGCCAGAAACTCGTTGACAATAATAGCGTTGTGATTGGGTACGTTATCGTGATGGAAAATCTATAAGTTTTCTTTTGACAAATCTGGCCATTTATGACGAGTAAATGTGTTTTATTCCCCCAACGTTCGATTAAATTTATGCGAATTTTATCTCAAACTTAAATGATAAATTGTGGTCACCTTTTTCTTTAGCTATGTTAACTTGAAGACGTTCGTGGCCGCCCAGTGCGAGGCAAATCTTGCACCACTTGCCGACTGTTTTTAAACGCACTGTACTACTCATATGCACGTGTTTTTTATAAAGTGAATTCACCGTGAGCCGTCTGTACCATTTACACGTATGCAATATTTGAGACACATTGTTTGTTCTTTATTTTTATCCATTGTAAAAATCGCTACACACACCTGATATGGACTGATAATATTGAGCACTATTAACGAACTGCACTGAAATGCAGAGTCAGAATAGAAGACGGGTGTGCAAACTTAGCGCCAAAAGATTTTATAATGTCGTGAAGCAGGCTTTTTGATAATTTAATCAATTCCCGGTAATTTATTGATAGAGCTTATACGAAAACGTAAGCTTTTTCTACAGTTTTATTTAACTTCCAGATGTTTCACTGTAGTTTTACATCGAAATGAAGCATTGTCCATCGTTCAAATGCCTATGTATGGTTTAGTGCTAATGAATGTCATAAACATATATTTTGTACAGTTAAGATTTAATTGATTAGCAGAAATAACGGTCAGAAATCTTGAAATGAGCTCAATATAAAATGCATACATAAGACAGACAACAGAAATGAGATGGATTAAACAGTAAATCGGTAATAAAATCCAATATAATAAGGAGTGTGGATAAATTGCAAAAAAGTTTATAAAATAGTACATCATAATTTACAGACTTTACTAAAATTCTGTTTTTACACGGTAGATTGTATCCAGAAAAAACCGTGTTAAAAAAAACGTTATTGGTTCCTTATATGTTTTTACACGGTAGATTGTATCCAGAAAAAACCGTGTTAAAAAAAAACGTTATTGGTTCCTTATACCTATGCAAAATGGTGAAAAATAAGGATTTTTTTAGAAAATCAAATTGTCCACAAAAAATGCCTTTACCAAGCACGATCACGAAATATTATCACTTTTCAAATTTGCACAATAAGGTAATTTCCCTAATTTGTGCTATTTACAATTGCTCAACCTGTAAACTTGCTTGTATACACAATAAGGGAATTCCCCAACAACAATTAAATCCGTGCTAAAGGGAACAAAATCGTGTAAAAATATTCTTAAAAAATTATTTTCAAACCGTTTAAAAATAAATCATGTAAAAAAAGAATATATCATCTGTTCGACTCTATTTTAGAAATGCTTTATTTACCAATGTGGTAAATTCAAAACTCTTGGTCAATGTAGAACGATCCCGTTTAATTCCTTGTTGGTAGGGAAAATAAGAGATGCCGAATGATGGAAACGAAAATTTGATCAATTAATCGGTGCAATTTATTGAAAAATTACTAACCCAAATCAATTATCCATTCAACGTACAGGACGTTGTGTCTTTAATGACCGCGTCTTAAAAAACAATAGTATATATAGCAGTAGAATAACCCACCATTACGCACAATGCCTTATATATATATTTAATTTAAAAACATTATAATTTTTCTTTATTGCCTGCTATACCCGACTTTAACGGCTTAATAGGCCTCGATTTCTTTAAAAAAAAAACTGAGACTAACCGTCTATTAACAAAAAATATGCTTACTTACAATGGTAAGAAAATACAATACATCCAATGCCACATTGCAACTGTGAAACATCTCCATACTTTACGAGAGTGGACTTAAAAATACCACAGTGGACCAAATAATGTTGACAGAAAACCACCGTTAGAACACGGCATTTTCATTTTTTTTAAGCGCATTTACCATATTTCTTAGAAACATAGGTAACGTCCTAAGAAATCTAAATTAATGATCTTTTCCAAGAGGGAAGAATAACATGTGCGTCACATATGTAGATAATAATCCTAAAAACCTCTACGAAGACGGTATGAAAGTATTAAAAGAAAAATCTACTACAGGGCCTGTCACCCAAACATAATATTAATAACATAAAACAGCAGCGCAGCCAATTTCCAACAGGGGCCGCAGCTGCATCAAAAAATATACGCAAAATAACTGTAAAATAAGTAACTGAAAAGAAACAGCAACAACACATGCAGAATCGTGCAGATCAAGCGGAGCTGTCGCCCGTTGCTTCGTGCATTGATTTTCTGTGTATTCAGTTGTTCGTTCGCTATCAAGAGACTAGGGTTCGTATATTTTAAGTGCTCTAATTTTTTTATTTTCTAACAGTTATAACCTTACAGATTTTTAAAGTGACGCAGAGTTGCTGCTACTTTAGCAAGGAAAATACAAAAAAAATACGAAGTTCTTGATCAAGTGAGGCCTCGTGCGAAAGTTACGCAACAGCTATGGCATCGACAAGCAGTTGCTGTTCATGTACCGCGCCGGACAATGAGAGCATACTCACATGCTACAAGTGTTCAAGTCAATATCACTTCTTATGCAGTGGATCGGATAATAGCGTTTCCACGAACACCTGGTTGTGCGCAACATGCGTAAAGCCTCAACATAACCTGCAAAACGGGACTTCATATACGACAGGTGTACATAACCTCACTCCTGAACTAGCATCGGTAAACACTGACAACGTGTCACATGCTACGATCATAACGAAGCATAACCAGGACGACGATGAGCTTAAAGAGGAACCAAGGCAGAAGGAGCAGCAACTTTTATTGCAGCAACTGGAAGAGGAAATGTGCATCGAAAAGGAATTCTTGTGTCGCAAGTACGCCTTGCTACGCGCGCACGCGCAAGCAGACGGATCATCGCCAGATTATCAGCCTTCCACCAATATGATAAGAGCGTGTGAACGCAACGATCATATGTCTGTCGGATGCAGCACTTTGCAGGCGTGCACTAAAAATACGGATGTGCCCCACAACGTTAGGGGCATAACTCAACAACAACAAACCGCTCGGTTATCCCTACCCAGGGACTTACTTACTTACAATATTTAATGGAGACCCGAAGGATTGAACACTATTTCTCAGCTCCTATAAGAACAGCACAAGGATCGCCGGCTGCAGCAATGAGGAAAATATGATCCGCTTGCAGAAATGCCTCAAAGGGAAGGCGTTAGAGACCGTGCGAGACAGCCTAACGTTTCCAGACATGCTGACTGATGGTGTACGCACACTAAAAATGTACTTCGGGCGTCCGGAACACATAATAAAGGTGCTGATGGACAACGTGCGTAATCTGCCCTCACCAATGGGTAAACTGGAACTACTAATCGAATTTGCATTTGCAGTTAAAAATATGTGTGCAACCATGAAAGCTAGTAAGTTAGACGCACACTTAAATAACCCGACGCTGTTGCAGGAACTCATCGAGAAGATGGGACCGGATATGATGCAGAATTGGGCAATACATTCCAAATCCGTGAGCAGTCCAAATCTGCAGCACTTGGCGGATTTTTTATTTGAGGTAGCAGATGCCGCGTATCAACACCAAATATAGCTCAACTAAACGCACAATCAGCAACCAAAAGCGAGGATACACAGCGCGTCATATGCATTATATACGAAGGTCCGCACAGTCTTGCCACGTGCGGCAGGTTCAAGGGTATGTCTGTAGCGTCCAGGTGGGAAGTAGTGCAATCTAATCTAATGTGCGCGCAATGTCTCAAAAAGCACAAAGGATCGTGCTGGATCAAAAGGTCCTGCTATGTAAATGGGTGCAACGAAAAGCACAATACTCTTCTCCATGTATACCAGAGAGCACCAGCAACGAATGTCCTTCACAGCCATCGTAAGCCGCAATCTCAAGAGGTAGAAACATTCTTCAGAATCGTCCCAGTAACGCTACATGGAAAGGCGAAATCAATCGACGGTTATGCCTTTATGGATGACGGATCAACGCTGACGCTCATGAAGGATAGCGTGGCCGGCGAACAGGGCGTCGCAAGCCCACTCTGCATAGCCTGGACTGAAGAAATAAGACGACATGAGCCCCAATCAAAGATGCTAAATTTAAAGATCTCAAAGCCGTGCCGAGAGCCAAAGTGTTCCAACTTAAAGACGTACACACAGTCAAAAATCTGGGCATGTCTGCTGAGACAATGCATGCGGAGCAAACAAAACTTAAATATCCGCATCTCAAAGGACTACCTTTACCAAGCTATGTGAAAGCAGTCCCTCAAATCATAATTGGAATCAATAATCTGAGAAATTGGCCTTCCTTTCTGCCAATGATAGCTGAGATCAGGATACCACGATGCTACTTTGGGAATAGCACAGCTGCAGACGTTCAAATACAGCTTCATGTATTTGTGGATACTGGAGCAGACGCTTATGCTGCGGTAGCGTATTTTCGAATTGAGCATGAGTGTAAAGTTTTCACTCGTTTCAGCCAAATCCAAGGTAGCGCCTCTGCGCCCGCTATCCATACCGCGACTTGAACTTCAAGCAGCAGTCACCGGCGCTCGATTACTAAGGAGCATAAGACAAGCATGAGATTCAAATCCAGCAGTGTAATCTATGGTCGGACTCAAAAACCGTCCTGGCATGGGTTAAGGGGGATCCTCGTCGATATCAACAATTTGTAATGTTCAGAGTTGCAGAAATCACGGAGCTCACAAAGGTCAACGATTGGCGATGGGTGCCAAGCAACTTAAACGTAGCAGATGTCGCCACGAAACCTCAACGCGGGCCTGATGCCTACAAGCAATGGTTTGACGGGCCCAATTTTCTGAAACTGCCACCTTCAGCCTGGCCTTAAAAAACATCGAGAACTCGGAAGCCAAGGAGGAGCTGCGCCCGCGTTTCCTGCACATACGAGAGGAATTCGCACGACCCAACTACGAGTACTACTCCGACTGGAACCGGCTGTCACGAGCAGTCGCATATTGGCTTCTCTACAAGGAGAAGCTACTTGATAACGTACTTAAAACAAGGGGATCTACGCGTTTGACTGTATCATATTCTCAACGCCAAAGATTCATATACCGGACCACGCAATTGGTATATTTTGTAGGCGAGTACACAGCCATCCGCAAAGGACAAACTGTCTGCCGCAGTAGCTCGTTGTGGAGACTTTAACTCTACATAGACGACTATGGCGTGATGTGTCTACGCAACCGTGCTCGGGGCTACACGAGCTTCGCAAGGACCTAGTCGTATTATCACCAGAACATTGGGTCACGAAACTGATAGTGCATCACTATCACGAAAAGTATTTTCACATCAACCACGAAACAACCATAAATAAGGTAAGGCAAAATTTCTGAGTTACGAAATTAAGACCTCTTCTTAAAGGTGTTCGCAGTAACTGTCAACACTGTAAGCTGCAAAGTGCTCAGCCTGTGCCACCATTAATGGCGCCACTATCACGAGCCAGACTGGGAGAATTCATGCCGGTATTAACGTTTGTGGGAGTCGACTATTTTGGCCCACTCACAGTCATTGACGGTAGGAAGGCCCTAAAACGATGGGGCATGCTCATAACTTGCCTCACAATGCAGCACAATAAGCATCGAGATCGTTCATAGTCTAAGTACAAACTCATGCCTAATGAGTCTGCATCGCCATATTGCACGTTTTGGCGTACCCAAGGAAATATATAGCGACAACGGAACAAATTTCCATGGAACCGACGCGTTTCTTCGTGGGAATATGCAACTAGATGACTCGCAGATGCACCGCAATTTAGCGCATCAGGGAATCTCGTGGTATTTCAACCCACCAGCCGCACCCCTTATGGTGCATGGGAGCGCCTAGTGCGCTCTATAAAAGCCGTGCTCTACCGTATTACACCAAACCAGAAATTCTCGGACGAGAGTCTTCTCACGGTCATGATGGAAGTGGAGATGACGGTAAACTCTAGACCGTTAACGTATGTGTCTCTCGACCATGATGACCAGGAAGCTATAACCCCGAATCATCTACTACTGGGACCATCAAATGGCGAAAAGCCGTTCTGCAAGGCTGAAGAAATTGACTATAAGTGGACTCTGCGGCAAAGCGAGATATTCGCTAACCTATTTTGGAGTCGATGGATCAAAGAGATGCTACCTAACATCACCAGGAGAACGAAATGGCATCAAAAGGTCAAGCCAATCGCCGTAGGAGATATAGTTTTGATCGTCGATGAGAATCAGCGTTGAAACACCTGGACAAAGGGCCGTGTCATCGAAGTAACCACCGCAGAAGATGGACAGGTACGGCGCGCAAAGGTCCAGACACCGAATGGCGTTCTATCCCGGCCAGCAGTCAAGTTGGCAGTCCTTGACATCGGTATAAGTACTGAGTAAACTCCTGCGTCCGCTTACTGGGAGGGGAATGTTACTGAACATGTTACCTGTCAACCAAACATAATATTACAGCAGCGCAGCCAATTTCTAACAGGGGCCGCTGTATCGCTATTTGTGGGTGCTGCGTCGCTAAAAAACTGGTCGAGCGAGCAACAGTGTGTATCCATGGGCACTAGCTTCCATTATGGCTGATTTTAGCGTCTCTAATTGGTGTCGCGATAGGGTATTGACTACCACGTTCAGAGTACCTTTCCAATAATGCACGTCGAACTGGTACTGTTTAAGCTCCAATGCTCATCGTGCGATGCGACCAGACGGACTTTCTATGGGTTTGATCTATTTGAGAGCTTGATGATCTGATAGCGATGACTGTTGATTCACACCCCAAGTCCAGTTGCGTCTCTTTTTGAACAACGCAGTCATAGTTTTTACTAAGCGGGCGAATCTGATACTATTAGGCCATTCCCAGGCACTGGCGCAGCTCCTTGCAGTTAATTTGGCCTTGAGACACTGGGTCAATACTACCTTGGCGGGATCTGTACATCCCGTCCGCACTCACTACGTGACCGAGATGCATCTCTTAATTTCTTCTTAAAGAACTGGCAGTTCTTTTTATTTAACCTCTCTCAGATTGTGAATATGTTGTTATTCTGTGGCGGCTAGGACGAGAATGTAATCAAGATACGCAAAACCACACAGCCTTCTTATGTGGATTTCCGAATATCTTTCTTGTAGAACCCAAAAAGTTCTTTTTAAGATCTCAATGTCTAAGCCTGTATTAGTTACCTCTAGTGTACCCCAGGGTAGCCACCTTGGTCCTTTACTTTTTAATTTATTTATTAAAGATCTTCCGTCTATTTTCCTTCACTCCTATGTACTAATGTACATTGATAATGTGAAGCTGTGCTTATCATATAATGACAATAACTCTCCTTATTTATTGCAATCGGACCTGGATTTGTTTTTTGCTTGGTGTAAATGCAACTTGTTGTTTCTGAATTGCTCTAAATGTAAGGTTATGTCATTCTATAGAAGTACTGCTCACACATTTAATTACATGCTCGATCGGGTTTCTCTTGAGAGATTTGACTGTGTCACCGATTTGGGAATTCTTCTTGATCATAGACTTAAATTTGACAA
This sequence comes from Hirtodrosophila trivittata, assembly GCA_035045065.1. NCBI lineage: Eukaryota > Metazoa > Arthropoda > Insecta > Diptera > Drosophilidae > Hirtodrosophila > Hirtodrosophila trivittata. The sequence goes on along the minus strand of JAWNNK010000119.1, from coordinate 57,047 downwards.
ACATATCGCGCTTACAGTAAACTGTAAACTGCGACTCAATCTTTCGGATTTAGCAAACGATGGTCTAATAAATTTGACGACCTTTATACGACGAAACTGCTATATAATTCTCTTGTTCGGCCTTTTTTGGAATACGGATCTTGTGTGTGGTCTCCTCAATATTCGGTACACCAAGACAGAATTGAGTCGGTTCAAAAGAAGTTTCTTCTTTTTGCTCTTCGGGCCTTTAACTGGGTTCCAGGTACTGATTTACCTCCATACTACAATATATTGGTATTAATTAACCTCCCATCTCTTACTAACATTAATAATAGGCAAAATTCAGTCATCTCTGTTATTGCGCCAAATTAACTTTTCTGTACCTTTGAGACGTACTCGTAACTTCCCACCACTTTCTCTAAATACTTGTAATACCAACTATTCTCTGCATGATCCTTTTCGAGTTCTCTATTGTTGACTATAACAGACTTTTTAGAGTCTTCAACTCAGAGTCCTTTTTCTATACGATTAAAAACCATATTCTTAACTTTTTAGCACGTAGTAACTAGCACTAATTGCTTTACTAATCATAGTGATCTGATTGGGCTTTTCTAGGTTTTCCCAATCTTTGCAACAAATGTTGGATCATTTCATATTCTCATTTTGAACACCCCAGATATTAACTTTAATTTTTTACTTAAATAATTAATTTTAAATTAAAATTATATAATTTCAGTTTTTATTTATATTAAAAATTTTAATGTTAATCTTAAATTTTGGTCGACTGTTAATAGTTGACATTAAATAAAAAAAAATAGATAATAAAAAAAACCGCGCGGTTTCACCTCGGGGCATATCACAGCATCCAAAGCTCCTTGGAACGTAGCACTTGGTGAATGTAGACAGTATGGCATCACGCGCCACTAAAACAGGCCTCGGCCTGGCACCGTAATTGCCGTACACTCTCTTCTCTTTTTGGCAACTTGGATTTGCTCCTGGTATGGGAAACTAGGTCAGTTTAGACACATTAGAGTGCTCCTCGCCTCGGAAATCTTTAGTAAAAGGCGAATGAATAGCTGCGCAATTCACTCGTATCGAGTGTGGCATTGTTAAGCCGACCGTTAGTCTCGATTACGGTCGCTATTTGTCCATTTTCCATTCTCAACGGGCTATCTAATGGCGAGTCGCTAACGACTGAACTCGCGTTCGGACCCGTTCCTAGTGGCGCCACGAGTTGTTATGGGTTATGGGTCTAATCATACCAAATACCAATAGAACAAATTTTAATGACGATAATCAGAGCAGAGGATTTTTTAATTTTGTACATGATTTTCTGCAGTATTAGATATCATCCAAGTGGCAACTCTACTTCACGGTTTTTTTACTTTAAGGAAAATACCCTCTAGACATCCCTGCCAACTTTATTTGGAACCAAAAAAAGGGAGAACCCCTTTTTATTTAATATATCATCTTGTTAATGACGAAATATATAATTTCAATAAAGTTTAAAGTTTAATATCACCTTTTTTGCACGGTTTTTTAAGAAAATATTTGAATTTTTTTCATTTTACACGATTTTTATAGGCTGTGGAACAGATCCTCAAATTTACATATGAATCGTGTATTTTTTTACACGATTTTGATCTACACGGTTTTCTTAGGAACGTACCTACCGTGTAAAAAAAGATTTTACTGTAATAGAATGGATGTGAAAAGTATAACAAATAATGGACCAAGCTGTCTTCCTTAAGGCACACCAGAAGTAACATAGAGTATACTGGAAATTATTGATCTAGGTACACCTTTTTGGGTGCTATCTTTTAGGTAAGTAGACACCCAAGGTAGAAAACAGGGAGCGAACCCAAAACAACTGAGTTTGAAAAGTAATAGATCATAGTGTACAGAGTCAAATGCCCTACAAAAGTCATTTTAAATGACGTCAGCTTGCATTTTCTTTTGGAACGCATTATAAATGAGTGATGAGAATTCCAACTAGGTGGTCGTAGTGGTCTGACTCTTTACAAAGCCGTTTTGAGAAGAATAGATAACATATTTTGCAAAGTGGTCGTAATAATAGTCTCAAACAATTTCAGACAATTTTAGAATACCTCTGTAATTTGGAGTGGTATGATAAAGGAGATCTATCCAAAGATATGGAAGGACTTGGGTGGTAGGTGATAGATTAAAAAGCTGAAGTAGAGTTTGTAGTAAAGAAGTAATACACTCTTTTAATACACAACTTGGAATATTATCAGGCCCTGGTGAGTAAGAAAATATTTCACATTTTATAACATACAGTAGGAACGACGACAGAAGACTCACAGATGATGGGTGCGAAAATAGAGTTTGATGAAGACATACAAAAGGGATAAATTAATTATTAGTATCAGAAATGGTTGAATAGGAGGATTGAAAATTTAGCAAACAAGTCAGCAGAAGCTTAGTCGCTGTTGGCTTTTTTATTGCCAAAATAAAAAAAGAATTCACTTAATATTAACAAAGGGCTAGAAAATTTTGGGACTTTATGCAAATTGAATTTTGCAACGGGCGATATATTCCGTGTAGGCAGGTCGAACGTAAATTTGTCGATAGAGTATTTTGATAAATCTAGATTAGAACCAGACATCTTAAACTTTTTAAAATATTTAGACTTAATACTTTCCAAGCTTGAAAGTATGGCTGTAAGTCAAGGTGGCTTTGAGAAACTAAATGTACCATAAGAGTTACCAATGCAGATATCAAATAAAGAGTTAAGTATTTTATAGAATGAGCATAGAGCGATATCAATGTCAACAGCGTTGTCAAGCAAGAACCAATCAGTTGCAAGGATCAGTTAATTATGCAAAAATTACTTTTGAAAAACGGTGTGGATTAGATGGAGTAGGTAAAGATGAAGAAGAATGTTTGACTACATAAACAGATATTTCTGTAGTAGAAATCAGGCAAAGATAAAAGATTTAACCTGGGGATAAAAGTGATAGAGTAATCGTTTATAAGACAAGATCTAGGATTACATTTATGTTTATGGAGATACAAGTGATAGAGTAAACGTTTATAAGACAAGATCTATGATTCTATTAGTTATTAGGAATTGAATTTTGTTAATATAGAGGTATATATAATATACAATCTAAGTCTGAGATGTGGGAGTAATCTTAATTGCGCTACCGAAAAGTTTTCGAGTAATAATATTAAGGGTCATCAGGCAAAGATAAAAGATTTAATCTGGAGATAAAAGTGATAGAGTAATCGTTTATAAGACAAGATCTAGAATTATATATATGCTTATGGAGATACAAGTGATAGAGTAATCGTTTATAAGACAAGATCTAGGTTTCTATTTATGTTATTAGTAATTGAATTGTGTTATTATAGGGGTATATCTAATATACAATCTAAAAAGTCTGAGATGTGGGAGAAATCTTAATTGCGCTACTGAAAAGTTTTCGAGTTATGGCGGGCAAGTTAAAATCACCCAGCACAACAATTTCATCATGATCACGCGATAGCGAAAATACTTCGCTTATATAGCTCAAATTTTGCATGTAATCTTGTATGTCAAAAGCAGAAGGAATATAGGAACATATGATAAAAGAAGCAGATGATGGAAGAGTTACTTTTATAGAAACTATTTCAACATCTGAAAAAGACTGCAACGCTACCAATTCTGATAGTAGTGTGGTTTTAACGGCAATTAAAACGCCACCATCACGATGAGTTGACCGGTCATGTCTAAATATTTTAAAATTATTTGACAGAACTTCACAATCAGATATGGTAATGTTAAACCAAGTCTCAAAAAAAGCAATAATATCTGATTTTTACGATGTACATACTATTCAAATACAGCTTTTGGAGTTTGGAAAGAAGTCCTTTAACATTCTGATACTGAATATAAATAAACTGTTTGCCGGAGAGCGTAGGCGTCCGCCGCAAAAATGGAACATTGGTTGTTGAGCCTTCCACAGAAGATAATGGTGTTGTCACTTTTAACTATGCAATATGCCGTAAAGTCATCTATTTTTGATCCATTAGTGTAGTGAATACTTTGTTCGGGGATAATGTGTTGTTGGTCGACTTGGTTGAGAATGAAACGATAATGCTGTGGATTTGTGACAGTCTTAGCAAAGGTTCAAGATCCGTAACAAAATAATTGGGATTAACAAGTCAAGATGGGATTCTATTTGGTTGAGCGAGTATAGGATCACATTAAACATGCAGATTTTATGCAAGTTTTAGACATGTCAGTATTGTTAAAAGCTTTTTCGGTGAACGTTTTCTATTGAGAGCAGCTTTGACAGTGCGGTCAATAATTATGTTGTACCTAAGTAAGAGTCTGGGCAGCAGTCACAGTGTTGTTTGATGAAATCTATTAGCTAATCAAGGTAATCAAGCTTCAACCGGTACCATTTTAGTGGGGGAGGTAGAGAAGGTACCGATGCAACGCATGGTAGCCATATAGTAAGGTGTAGCAATGTATGTAAGGTTAGAGTGTGAAGAGTGTTCGTAAATTGGATAATGGTAATTCCCTGAGTTTAAGGATAAATGAGTAGTTAATTACTTAATTATATCAGAAAGTTGTGTTCTTACGTATTTATAATGTTTCTTAAAATAAAACTTGTTTTCCACGATAAGGGCAAGTATTTTAATATACTTTACTAATATACTTTACTTTGTTGTTGTTTACATCTATATCAAAGGATTACAGTTGTGTTTTTTGGAAATTGTGTACAATTTATATTTATGTAAGGAAAGACTAGCTCCTCAGGAAAGCGACCAATTTTTGATAGCTAAAATTATATTCTTAAAGATATTGTTAACGTTTCATTAATTTGTGCTTTGTATAATTTGTGAATAGCCTTATTCCATATGGTTGAAACAGTTAGCCTAATGGGTTAGAAATTTACTTATTAAGTGGCCCTTTGAATATTGACAGCAACGAACGCTCTTATTGGAAAGTCATCACTGCCGTAGAGGTTATCGAGTGTAAACGAAGACAGGAATGGGAGAATATTGGAAGAGCAGACTACCAAGAATACATTCGTAGATAATGAAAAGGCATGCCATCATTGGGGCATCTTGTGTTTTCTCCTGTTATTGTGCTTGAGAAATTGAGTTTTAAGTGAGCCGTTTATTATTTTATATTTTTTTGCTTCTTTGTCTTTATCGGTACTTAGTGGAACAGCGTTTTTGTTTTTTTTTTTTTAGAGTACGGATAATCGCTTTTTGATTGTTAGAAGTGTTGCTTTTTTGATTAGTGATTTTCCAAAAAAAAAAACCTTTTTTGCTTGGTTTCGTTTGACTTTAGTTTATGGTTTTTTTGATTGTTTTAAGTTCTCATATGAACGGGCAGTAATTAGGTTGGGAGAGTGCTTTCATGGTATGTGAATTCTTGAGCCGTCCACAGTTTTTTTTTTTTAAATTTGGACCAAGGATCCAGAGCCTGTCAAGCGGCAGGGTGCACAGACCGTTTGTATGATAATATACTTGAGTCGATGTTTAGTTTTGAACTCGTATAAAAATACACACTTGAGTCGACGTTTAGTTTCCAACTGTCTCGCTCGGCTGAGCGATCCTTTATTTATTGTAAAAGTCTTATCTCTAACAATATCCTTATCTCTAATGCAGTCGTTAGTAAGACGACAGCGTGTTTATTATTTATTACGGTCGCTTGTAAGACGATCGCTTATCCACATCTGGAACTCATTTATGCCCAAATCCTGACACAAGCGGTTAGGATAAGTGCTTGCAGCTGTTGTAAGATATTGAGCCGCGCGCAGACGTGCAGCGTATCATGTTCATACTTGAACACCGTTCATCTAGTTGAGTTTAGACATTTACAAATGGCGAGTTATCATTTATTTATTTATTTTCTTATCAGCTTGCTGGCATTCTACAAAGTTTGGCACCCTCCTATACAAACTTAAAAGACAGTTGCCCACACCTTACTACGTACTACTAAGGTCCTATCTTCCCAAAAGGTACTTCTTCGCGTCCTGCGATGGGACAGGATCAGATGTAAGACGGATTGCAGCTGGAGTACCACAAGGTAGTGTCCTGGGGCCAATCTTATACACACTATACACAGTGGACCTTCCAGTTCTGAATGACGAACGGCTCAAGGTGGCAACGTATGCTGATGACACTACCTTACTAGCCACAGATGACGGTGCAGCGACAACTTCGGCTGTACTAAAGGATGAACTCAACCTGGAGGTGTGGTTCAGACAGTGGAATATTGGAGACAACTCCTGTCAAGAGTCAAGAGCTATCCTCCAATTCAGTTAAATAGAAATAACGTTCCAGCCCACACTGAAGCAAAATACTAGGGCCTTACCTTAGACAGAGGACTGAACTGAAGTAAACACCTGAAGAACAAGAGCAAGCAGCTAAAGATCAAAAAAACTATGCTCAAGCCCATCTTGACGTATGGCATTCACCTCTGAGGCACAGTGATGGCCGAAATAATAAAGTCGTCTACAAAATATTTGAAGAGACTAGAAAACTACGAAATTAACTGGCGGTCAACCTTCTCGAAAAAAGTCTCCAGACGGCTGAAAAGGTATCACCCTTTGGACCTTCCCTTCAGACTTTATTCCCACCCAAATGTAACTCCAACTTAAATGTATCTGTCATTCCTTTCCTAGAAATCCCTGTCAATTTGTCAAACGTCATTGTCATTGATAGATTTCCAATAAAGATAAACTTTACAAAGATTAACTTAAAAAAAAAAAAATTTGTTTATTTATCTATTTAATTTAGATACGACTAAAAACAGTCGACTATCAGAAAAAAAAACAGCATAACATAAATTGTAAAATAAAGAAAAATAAGACACATAAAAAAGATCTGGGGTATTATTAAAATTATGTTCAATTTGAATTGTTCCAACATTTGTCCCAATGAGAGCTGTAAGGTGAACATAAAATAATAGAACACGAATCTTTGTTGCCGTTTATTAATTTTTGCATAAAGTTGTTTATTAATTTTTCTAAAGTTGTTCTACGGTTAGTTAAAGAGGGAAGATTTAATAGTAAGAGTCTACTAGAGTAGGGTGGCAAACGAAGATTGGGATCACAATTGAGACCACGAACTGCAAAGAAAGGAAATTGCTTCTGGACTGACTCTATATTGAGACAATACACATTAGCAGTATTCGAGAATAGGCCGTACAACTGATACGATAATTAATTTCGTGGTTAAAGGATCGTTAAATTCCTTCGACCAACGCTTCATTGAACCTAGAACACCTTTGGCAACATTTACAATAGATGTATGAAGGTTAACATTGTGTTTAACAGTAAATATATGTTCTAAAGAAATGTTACCGATGGTCATACACTTAGAGCAATTTGAAGGAACATTTTTGACCACCACATTTGCTGACCACCAAATTTGCATGGAGTTAAGATCATGTTGAAAAATACCAAGTTGAGAAGTCTCTTTATATGATAATATAAGTTTAACATCGTCAGTTAGTATACGCGAATGTAATACAATGGACGGAAGGTCATTAATGAAAAGTATAAAAAATAAGGGACCAAGGTGGATCCCTTGACGTACGCCATTAGTAGCAAAGACTGGTCTAGAAATTGTTGATCTGTCTCCAATTTTTGGGTTCAACCTTACAAAAAGGTCCACAAAGAAAACAATATGTCATCACTGGTTAAGTGATAGACGAAGACTGTCCAAAAATTAATAGTAATTAAATTCAATAATATAAAAAGTAAAAATAAGGATACACTGTTTAAAGAAATCTTCAAAAAAAAAGAGTAAAACTTCAATATTGAAACACCAAAATACTGTTCGTGGATGTAATGTCGCTCCATGCCCTTGTCCCTTTACTTCAAGATGCACATCCAGACAAATACAAAAAAAGATATCCCATGTTATTCCAGGCCTTATAAATACACCAAAATACGCAAGAAGATTAAAAAAATGTACGAATCAAAAAAAATCAGATTGCTGAAACTTTATAATGTGGCGGTTAGTCATCGACTACCGAAATATTATCAGGGAAACAGTAAGTCGTTCTCGTATATCAAACATAGATGATACATTTGAAATATTAGAAGCATAAAGAAGCATGCAAGAAATTCTGAAAACGGACTTGTCGCCATTTAATTCTAAAATCTAAAATTATATTCGAATTTAAAAGAAAAAAATAGTTTTCCAATAATATAAATATTTAACTATTAAAATAATGTTTCTTCCTCTTGAAGATATAACTAAAGAGAAAAAATTTTCAAAAAAGAACAATAAAAAAATAATCATAAAGGCATTAATGAAATTTTCTTTAAAATAATGCACTTTTATCCTAATTTGTAAAAGAAAATACAAAAACCCACAAGCATATGTAATAATAATAATAATATATTATCGGTACCGCGTAAAAACAAAATTAAATTATTCATATGGACATAAAGTCTACAAAAAAATGTATGTATCTTACCTTACCATCTAAAAAAAAACAGATCGTAGAAACCGCTATGCTGTTATACGAAATGCTGAACAATATTTATTTAATAATTGCTAAACCAATGCAAAAAGAAATCACGTCCTAAATCGAAAGGTCGATTGATCGTTTAGGCCATATGCTTTGCCTTTCTTGACCAACTTTCTTTCCTGGTATCGGTTCCAGGGCGCTTAATTCTGGTAAAGCAATATACAAATTCGAATTAAAGGGTTTTTTTCATTGATTTTTACATTTATTTACATTTTAATTTATCATTTTTGACGATTTAGTTTACTGTTGTTAGTAGATGATCCCATTATAAAGTCTCTTCTACTACTACACAGCACTAACAACAAAAAAGATATAAACAAGTATATCTAACTATAACACAAACGAAATTTTAAACACTGTCTGGAACAATTACAATCACTTCTACAAAACAATTAACCCAAAAAGACAGCCAATTAACATATCAACAACAACAAACAGGAATGATGCAGTAATATACACGACATTTAGACTGGCACACACAAGTCTAACACACGAACATCTTCTTAATCAACAACCCGCGCCAGTCTGCCCATTTTGCAGCAAAACAACACTATCTATCCAACACTTCTTTAACCAATGCAACTCAATAAAAAATACTTGCACATCCCTAAATATTCCTTCCCCTAACCAACTCCTTGCAGAGGTCAACCCCAAAAACATTAAAAACTTTGTAAAACTAATAACTAAATTAAAAATAAGAAAATAGCACAAACAAACACAGCCTGAAGGCCTTTGTTGCTCTGGCTATAACTATTGTACTATAGAATTTAATTCTAAGCTACAATTAAAATAAATAAATAAATAATAGTCTCTTCTTTGTACAATGGTGGCCAAAAGTATTTTGACATTGAAAAATTGCACATTACAACGAAAGAATTAGATTTCAGGTTTAAGTTTAGAAAATAAAAATATAACTTCATAAATCTAGGAGAACAAAAGTATTTTGACAAAATCTAATTTGATCAAAAATTTAAATTGTTTGAAAAACTTACAACAAAAATTTAAAAATTAATGACATATAAACCCTCCTTTGGCGTCTATAACCTTCCGCAAAAGTCCAGGAAGCGATTGAACTAAGCTCTGAAGAGTTTCTAAAGAAATATCCTGCCAAAGTCAAAGTCGACCTCTGTAATCGTCTCTCCGCGCGTTCATGTTACACTTGGACTCCTCTTCCGTTTTATATAAGCCCATACATTCTCTATTATATTAAGATCGGGACTTTGAGGAGGCCAATCTAATGTATTTACTTGCAAATCTCTTACAAAATGTTTTATCAACTTGGCCTTGTGGCATGGTGCATTATCCTGTTGCAGGATAAAGTCTTGTCCAATAAGTGTATCCTCGGAAATAAATGCATGATCATTTAGGATATGTAAATATTGTCCTTTATTTATCGTACCATCAATTGGTACCAAAACACCGAACATATTCAGCGTTCGAAATGTTTTGAATGAAAAAAATAAACATAGCAAAGGAAAACATGAACCAAAGGCAACATAAAGGCGACATAACTGTCTGAAAAGTAAAGGGTACTTTAACTGAAAACATTTCTTTGAATTTTTTTTATTTATTTATTTCATTTAGAGACGACTAAAAACAGTCGACTAGCAGAAAAATAAAAGATTTAACATAAATTGTACAATATAAAATATTAAAAGTAAACAAGGTCTGGGGTAATATTAAAAATATTTTTTTAAATATTAAAAATCATTTTGAATTGTTCCAAAATTTGTTGCAAGAATTGGGGAAAACCCAGAAAAACCCAATCAGAACAATTAGTATTAGTGTTAGTAAATGTAATTGGTATTAGCGGAGGTGATAGAAAAGCGAAAGTTTGTATGAACGAAGAGAATGTTCAGAAGAAAAAGCATGGAAATTAAAGTTATTAATTTCGCGGTGAAAGGATCGTTAAATTCCTTAAACCAACGCTTCATGAAGGCTAGAACGCCTTTGGCAGCGTTAACAATAGATGCAATATTTAAGTTAAAATTGAGCTTAGAATCGAAAATGACACCTAAGTCAGTAAATATACATACATATATATATGGTATGGCATCACACGGCTTAAAGTCATAAACCTGCACTTAGAACAGTTTAGAGGAAGATGGTTAGCTGAGCACCAAAGTTACGTGGAGTTAAGATCATGTCGAAGAAGACCAAGTTGAGAAATCTCTTTATATGATAATATATATATATAATATAAGTTTAACATCGTCAGCATACATTAGTATACGCGAATGTAATACAATGAACGGAACGTCATTAATGAAAAGTATAAAAATTAAGGGACTAAGGTGGTTTGAGGTAGTAACATAGACTGGTCTAGAGATTACTGATCTAAGTACAACTTTTTGGATTCTACCTTTTAGGTAAGTAGAAATCCACGGTTAACAGGAGGGAACCCAATACAACGGAGTTTAAAAAGTAATAGATCATGGTGTACAGAATCGAAAACCTTACTGAAGTCAGTGTAAATAACGTTAGTTTGCATTCTCTGTTGGAACGCATCGTGAATAAGAGATGTGAATTTCAACATGTTGGTCGTAGTGGACCGACTCTTTACAAAGCCATGTTGGGAAGAGGAAATGACAGATTTACAGAGATGTTGCAAGGTTGCCGTAATGATATTTTCAAACAATTTTGGAATGGCAGAAAATTTTGCAATACCTTTGTAATCAGAAATATCTGACTTACCACCTTTTTATGGAGAGGTATGATATTATATGAGTCTTTCCAAAGAGAAGGAAAGACTCCAGTGGTAAGTGATAGATTAAAAAGTTATAGATTAAGTAGAGGTCGAAGTAGAGACGTGCTACACCCTTTTAACACACAACTTGGAATATAATCCGGCCCTGGTGAGTTAGAATATTTTACAAGTTTTATAGCAGAGAGTAGAAAAGACTTACATACTATGGAAGCGAAAATAGAGTTGGATGAAGTTAAACTATAAGGATAGAGATTATTAGAATCAGGAATAGATGAATACGTGGATTGATAAAATTTGGCAAACAAATCAGCGGCAGCTAAGTCGCTGTTAGCCTTTTCATTACCAAGAAAGAATGAAGATGGGTGGCGTGTGGTTTCAAGATTACTTGAAAATTTATTTTTACATCAGGCCATATAATCTGTGTAACATTGAGAGCTAAGCAGAAAGATTTAGCGATAGTATATTTAGATAAGTCATGATTAGAACCAGACATCTTAAATTTTTTAAAACATTTAGACTTATTGTTTTTTAATTTTAAGTCTGGCTGTAAACCAAGGTGGCATAGAAGAACTTAATTTACGATAAGACTAAGGAATACAGATATCTAATAGAGAGTTAAGTGTAGAATAGAAAGAACTTTTGGATGTTAAAATTTTGCATTATGAATTATTAGAGGTTACGAAAATGAATTAAGTTTTACGAATTAACGACGTTATTTCAAGGGAAAGCTGTCTGTTACGAATTATCGCGATTCGAATGTATTTTACGTTTCCTAAATGTAATTAAATGAAAAAATAAATTATAGTTTCATAAATTATTTACTAAAAAACATTAAAAAAAAGTTAATTCTTTAATCTTGTATCGCGCACTAAGTGAAGTTTTTTCAACAGAAGGTAGTAATAAAAGCAACAGAAGCGAACACTTGCAGAAAAGAAATCCTTATACCCAAAAAACTTCACACATTTTGTGTCTCAATATTTGCGTTTCTTTTCAGCCATCCTTTTATCAACGCCGATGCGCTGACGCATTCCGTACGCACATATGCAAAAAAACTACTCACTTTTGTTGCTTGTGTGCCCAAACACTAATTCATTATTTTAAGGCCAGAGATTATACTGTTGTCCGGTGGTAAAAAACAACCGGGTGTCAAAAACTCTATTTATTTAAGTGCCGGTGGCTAGTTGCAGTTCTCTGACTCTTACTGAACTGAACATATATAGTATACATGTCATGTTCATCCAGCCGAACAGACGGAAATGGCTATATCGTTTAAGCTATTGATGCAAATCAATCAAGAATATATATAATATATACTTTATAGCGGCGATGCTGTCATTCGCCTATTTTATTCATTTACACTTAATACTGGAAAATTATATACGCTCGTTAAACATGTTTTAATGGTTAAAAGATACCACTTTTTAATTGGTTAGAAACCAGTGAAATTTTTAAATTTGAACTTTCCAATTTTAATAGGTGAATAGCAAGTAAAAATACTATAATCGGTGACACCCGACTGTGAGCACAATACAGCTCAATATTTTAATTTTCACTCACGATAATTGTCAGATTAAGATTTTTGTAACGCCAAAAAAATAATTTTATCAAAGCAAGCATTTTTAACGGAAAAGTTATTTTATAAATTAAACTCAAATTATTTTCAATACGCCACTGTATCTGGATTAAAACAAAAATATGCATAGATGGCCGGTTTAAAGTTTCCATGAATTTATTAATTCAATTTAAAGTTTACGTTAGGCATAAACATCACGCTGAGCTTTTTCCCAAGCAGTTATTGGACCATGCTCAGGTCGATATTTGACATTGCATCCATCATGCTCTAGGCGGTTATCATCACGAAGCTCTTCATAGCGCTCCCGATCGTACTTCGTAAAGCCCCATTTTTTAGACACATAGATCTGTAAAAACGATGCTTGACGATTTTGGAAATTATATTTGCATGTTGCTCATACCTTCTGGCGTCCAGGAAACTTGAACTTAGCGCGACGCAAAGCTTCTACAACTTGTGCCTTATACCTATCGCTTGATCGCACAGACATAATGGGCTGGCCAATTCGAACACGAGCAACGGTTCCCTGCGGCTTGCCAAAAGCTCCTCTCATTCCAGTTTGAAGCCTATAAATAAATTAAATAAATCACCGTGTATATATTAATGTTTAATCCCCACTCCCAAATGATTACTTATAATTAAGAGTAAAGATTACTTATAATAAGAGTAAACTTATTAAATCCAATCATGTTAATAATATGCTTAAAATGATAATCCAATAGATTAACATCCTGTTTTAAGTTTGTTTAAAACAATTCTTTTGAATTCAGTTCTAGCAGAAATTGTTCAGCTTTCGTGCACACATAATCATTTATACACAATTTATATATCACAGAGTAGTGGAATTTGTAATCGTGGATATTCAAACACAAGATGTTATACACTACAAAATCAAGTTACCTGTCAGCTCCAGCACATGACAACATCTTGTTAATGCGTATGACATGGAATGGATGCAAACGCATTCGGATGTGGAACTGATCCTTTCCGCAGAACTTTACTAGATACTTATTGCAGCAAATGCGACCTGCTTCCAGAGCTTCGCTGCTCAGTTGCTCATATTCATCCGAAACCAGGTGAACACATAAAGGAAAGTCTTCAACAGTCGCCTTTTTTCTGCCCAAATCAAAGATGCGTATTTTGGGGTCTGGTACACCACGACAAAATCGCGACTTAGGATAAGGCTTGTTTTTACAATAGCGGTAACTTCAATATAAGAAAAATTACTAAAATTTATTTAAAACCTATTCAATATACATACCATCTTGCAGGTCGACGACCCATTTTGAACCTAAGGAAAAATGTAAGTTTTTTGTAATATGTGTTGAATATACTAATATAACGCAAGTAGTGTTTTCGAATACAATTATTTTAAATAAATAATGATTAAAATGACGGTGATGACATAGGAATTTAAAAAGCGTGGAACATAAACCTCTTACCATGCAGATCAAAACGAAAGAAAGAAACATCGCAAAGCGGAAACTCACAATCTTAGATATCTGAGATATTTGCCATCGCTATCGATAGTATTGAATAGTCGGAACAAAAATTTTAACAACTTTCTTACGTTCTTTTGGAACAAAGGAATGGATAACAAAACTTATGCGATACAGCCTTGGTGTATCACTATGTTAATGGGCTATATACAATAGATTGAGATGTCTAAAACACACGGATTTAAATATTATTATGCTATTTTCAAATAATTCAACGAACGGAGAATGTGTAAGTAAAATAAATACGGTGAATGCCATAAAATATATTTTTCTAGCAGAATTTTTTATTATATCATGTGTTTCATATATAAATACAAAAAAAATTATTATATGCAAGATTTTTTGACAAGAGTGACACCATTGAATTTAGATATCTTTACGTTTTCTGAAAACTAATCTGTATCATGATATTTTATCAATTATGCATACTTTTTATTACAACCGGTAAATTTTGGTTAAGATAAAAAAATTTAAACTGTGACGTAGATTTAAGATTTGCTTAAATTAAAATTCAAGACAAGTTATAAATTCTCTTCTTTTCCAGTGCACACAATAAAAGGTGAGAAACGTGAGACTGGAACATAACTCATACATACAGCAACATAATAGATATGACTGTGACTGCATAATAGAAATCGAGGCAAATATGAACATGACACATAAGCCATTTATATTAACACTGAGATAATTACTAGCTGAATAAATATTTTCTGAACACAACAATTTAAGAATAGTTTAATACAAATCAATTTAGCCTATAACATCACAAGTCATTTAATCCCTGAACATAGTTTATTTAAAATTTTTAACAACGGGTTGTATATACAATTTTTTTTTATTGTTGTACTCAACAAAAACTTTATCACTTAAAACTTGTAACACAAGTAAAAATTTAGTTTATGGAAATACCAAAGATATCATGATCAGCCAAATAAAAATAATGTAATTGATAATCACAAAAGAATATTACGCACAGTGCCGTCCCAATATGCTAAATTTAAAAGTGCAGTAAATGCTCATAATAAATATAATAAGCAATATTAAGGTTAATACTTTTGAAAACTCATTGCGTACGGATGTATTTTACTTCTTCTGTGAATCATGTCAATAATTTTTTTTTTGTATTAAGATAAATAACTTGTGCCTGTAATATATTATTTTACATTTTTAATATTTGTATACGTCAGTACTCTGTTTGCTGTGCAATGGCTCCAAGCAATAGTTTTTATTGTGTAGAGCACGTCATACTGATGGAGACTGTTCAAATTTCTGTTGTTTTTTATTTGTTGTGTGTATCGAAAAACTAGATTTGGGTTGAATGAATAGTTTTCTGATTGTTTTATGAACAATTGATGACAAAGGTCTCTGCAAAACTATCGATATTGAACTCACTATTGTGTTGATGAAATCAAAATGCCAGATATATGACTTTAAAAAGATATTAACATATTTGGCTGTTACATTTTTTACCAATTCATCTGTCGGATGATTAAATGAACATGAAGCCTAAAAACTTTTTTTTCAGAATATTGCACAAGGCATTACCATATCTTAAATATTTACAGAGACATAGTAGATTGGCAATATTATAATTATCAAAACTTCAATACAGAATTCTTGGTTCTGCTGTTTCTAAAGTTTCACAAAATTCCTGAAAAACAAAATTTTGACATTTGGAAATAAATAATTAATGAGTTTAGATTTCATATTGGATAATGATATCTAGTATAAAATATAAATAATTTTATATGGTATAATAATATACATAAATTTTTCAGACCACAAATTGTATTGTTTAATGACATAAAACAACAAAATGTCAGCTTAATTTTATCATTAATGAAAGTTGTCATTGAAATAAAGTCAATTTGTAGCATTAGGAAATCAATTGTAATTTTTAATTTTATTTGTAATTGGATTTGATAGCAGCCAATATATAAAGTAGACAAAACCTACTTATTCGAATTTGGATGAAAAGGTCAGAACAATAATATTTATTAGACATGATTTTTTTTTTAAATTCTTCACATAATCTTAATTTAAAAGGTTTTTTTTTAGTGCGCACGCATTTTTGTTACGTAATTGCAGAGCGTTTTCTGAAAATAAATAAATAAATTGTGAAACACGTTTTTAATAATGAAATAGTTTAAGTAGACATGCAGAAGCAACAACGGTTGCTAGTATTATAGTAACTATTGAGTAAAAGTAAAAGTTAAAATGAACCCATTCCAACCTTCAAAGAAGCTTGTTCCCGCCAGCGGCTAATGTACATATCTGCTAGTCTCTCGGCGCTCGTAAAAGTCCAGAACCGGCGGCAATATAATCAAATTGCTAGTACGTATTTGGTATTTTTATTACAGTTTTTTAGTATATTTGCAACAAGAATTAAATATTCCTGCTTCTAACATTTGGGCACACTCTTTCGGAAATCAGTTCTTTTGTCACATTAAATAAAATTGCATAAAAATAACAGAATGAGTATTTTGGAATGGAAAAAAGTTGAATTTTTCGACTTGATCGCTTTACCTTCGGTTATGTTACAGTGTGTTAATGTTAATATTACGGCTTATTCTAGCAACTTAATTAAAACTGCTAATGGCACACCCAGCACATGTACGGTACTTTGTGACGACAATGGATATGTGCATATCTTAGTAAATGAAAATCCAAAACCAACAAGCTTTAAATGCAATGACATCCATCAACCAATTAAGTTGTGTGCACTAGCGACAAACAATCTGCTTGCAGTAGTAACACAGGATGATATCGAAAAATGTTCTATAGCCGTATATATATACGATATAAACAAGGTGCTTAAAATGGAGGAACACCAATGTATCTCTACCGATATATTTCCCGCAACAAGTGCAGTAACATTTATACAAGTAGCGTTACTAGAATTTGACAATAATTTTGCGTTAGGCATAGGATTTGAAAAAGGCGACATTCTGCTACACATTGGTGATTTTCCATTGAATTTTCGCCGCCAAGTTATTGGATTAAGTTCAATAAATGGAATACAATTTGATAAACACTACCAAAAATGCGGCATAAAAATCTACACGTTTGTAACGTGCATTGATGGAGTATATTGCCTTGTATTAAATGATAAAGGCTCATTAGAATCTAAATTTGTTCTCGATTACAGTAGAGACAAATTTAACTATTGCTGCACAATATCGAAGACAATTGGATCAGAACCGTTTCTCGTAGTTGGTAGAGATGATGCCATATACTGTTTTACTCCTGATGGAAGGGGACCTTGTTATGCAATTGAAGGGCAAAAACAATTTATATCTTGGATAGGACATCATCTTGTTGTTGTGTTAAAAACTCAAACTGGTTCCGCTCTTGTAGTTATTGATGTTGATATCAAATTAATTGTATTCTATAAACTTATTAAAAATCTTTTTTGTATTACCAGTGGGTATAATTTACACAATATTGTAACCCAAAGTAAAAGTTCGGAAAGGCCTTACACATACAACATTTATAAATTGCAGGAGCACAATGCAAGTAAGAAAGTTAGTCTCCTTATTTCAAAATGTATGCATGAATGTGCGCTGAAAATATTAGAAAGGGATGAAAATGTCGATACTCAGAATTTGGCATATATACGTCTGCAATATGGTAATACCTTATTGTCAAGAGATGTTATTTGTAGAGCAGTCAGACAATATGCTGAAACTATCGGATTTGTTAAACCGTACATCATAATTTCAAAACTATTGGGTTCCAGAAAAAACGATAACCTTTTGCAATACCTCAAGCAATTATCGGAAAGTGAATATGTTAAAATCGAATACAACCGATTACTAGAAACTTGCCTAGATCGTGAAAACTTGGGTTTTAGGATTCAACAGCTTTGGGCTTCCCGAAATGATACTACCCACATCTGTGATTTCAAGCTTCTATCAAGACGAACAAATAACCTTTGCTGTCTGACTATGGCAAGGTATCAATTACATCTTGGTGAAAGTATTATCACTGTGTTTTCCAATTCGAACGAGCACAAAATCTTTAATTTTTTCGTAGAGTATGGACAAGAACTCTTAACAGTAAATTCCGAAGTGGTTTTAAAGACGGTTGATAAACTAGTGCGAGGTCAACAAATAAATAATATACTACCTTTTCTAATTATTTTATCAAATCATTCGGAATTTTGTGCCAGTTTATTAGCTGGGCTCATAGAAAACTGTTTCAATTGTGATGAGGAGTTATATTACTATTTACTTGTTCTTTATCTCAGTCTGTGGCAAAATAATAAAGTATCGTCACATTTCATTATTGAATTTTTAAAAAAAGTACCACTAAAACTCGAGAACACGTTAGTCATATGTAAGGCCTACTTATTTCAATATAAATCTATACATGCCATTAATGATTTTGATCTATATACTACTAAGGATGGAAATCTGTTGCAATGCTTACCGCTTCAGAAAAAAAGAGGGTTAAGGTTAACAGCACTTAGTTTGCGATCACTGCTCATGGTACTGCAAAAACTATGTAGTACTCGACATATGCACATTTCAAACGTTAATTTCACGTTTATGGAAACACTTATGAAGTATTTACTTGAAGCTAAATTTGAAATTCAGTCAATTGCAGATCTCAAGGACGAAATAAAATGCAATAGTTCTCTGCTGTCCTATTATAAGTTCAATCCAATAGAGTTTCGCAATACTTACTGTGATATCTGCCGTCAATCATTGCAAATGCCTTGTATATATTTTCTTTGTCAACATTCATTTCACAAAGACTGCCTGCGTTATAATTATAATACAACTAAAGTTGCACATACAAATATTTGTGCTTTGTGCAATGAAAATAATAGATGGAACTTAATATCTAAAACCAATGCAACAGACGATATTTCTAAATCAGACGACGCAATTAATGGAATTTCAAATATTTTTGCTACTGGGATAGTTAAGTTGACAGTTCCGAAAGAGACTACAGGGTTTGGATTTTACAAGAAAGACGAAATATTTGTCAAAAATGCAATGGAATGTACTTATAACCCGTTCGATGAAAATTATGATTCTACTTCAAATTTTTATTGATTGTCTTGCTAATTAACGTGAAAAATTATTAAGTTCAAAATAATTTTTGTAAATTTAAGGAAATAAATAAATTTGTTATACAATCCCACAAGAATGTTGATGTAACTAATTCTTTGATTAATTTTATACACTGTTAGAGCAAATCTTAAAGGTAAGTGTGTGTTAGTCGCTATTACAACTATAGCGACTGTGTTCCAAATACAATCGAGTCGCGATAATTCGTACCCCGCTAATTCAAAATTCTCAATAATTCGTAAAAATTTCTGTCCCCTTGAAAAAAATTCGATAGTTCGTAAAAATTTTATACATTTTGGTCCCCACGTTAATTTGTAATATTTTTCGCAACGCAAAGAATATTAAACCTCTTCTAAATCGTAATTTTGTTTCGTAACCTCTTATAATTCGTAATGCAATGTGAAATTTTCGGCAGTTAATTCACCGTTAGGTTTTCTAGACTGTTATGCCGCTCTTATGTCGCTATACATGCTGAATTTTGTGCTGTTTAGTTTGCTGATTTTATGTTCTAACTAATTTCTAACTAATTGGCTTCATTTTTTGTTATTATAATTTTATGTTACTGTTTAGTTCGCATTTAATATATAAAATGTACGAATGAATGTATGTACTTATGTTGATTTGTTGACTCCAACAATAAAGAAATGTGTAAACATAATCTGTATAAAAGCCCCGTTAATTCGATTTTTTTCTTTGTTGAGCCTCGTTAAATGGAAATATCGGTAAGTCGAAGTCCCGTGTAATTCGTAAAAAATGTGATCCTCGTGCCATTACGAATTATCGGGACTCGACTGTACAGGCAAAATAGCTTACTATAGATTTTAAGGGTCCGGCGGATTCAGTAGTTATAAACGAAAAAACGATTAACTACAAATATAGACAAAACGATTTAAAGTTATAAAGCTTTTTATGTGAAATTTTATTAAGTTCAATATTATTATAGCTACATTACTCTCATATAATTATAATTAAAAATAGTATAGATCAAAATTATTCTGTCCGATTTTGCTTATATTCTATTCACAAGTTCCCTAACCCAATACAAATTCGGTAAGTAGGAGTCTATTTGTGAAAATGTATAATAAAGTCATAAAGCATAAGAGGACAGTACATACCCGTTTTAGGGAGGAAAAGGTATTCATTTTTTTTCTTCTGTCAGCTCGGTGGCTCTAAAATATCATATGTTGAACTCGCCAAAATAAGTCTTTGATCGCCGATGATTTCCTCGGGTGACGCAGCAATTCATGGCGTAATTTGACCAGTTTAGCTGTATGGATTATGGACAAATGAGCAGTTCCGTTATGATGGTTAAAAAGCACTACTGCATTAAATTGTTCCTGTAAATCATCATAGCACTGCCCCGCGAATGTTTTACCTTTCTCGGCGAAGATGATGCCTTGCGATTCCCAAAAAGCGGTGGCTATAATTTTTTTTTATAATTTAACATGTATATTTCGACAAATTCTAAAACATCCAGTCTAAGGCGCAGAAACAGCCTTTGTGATACATGACGGTTTTCTGGTTCTAGTGGGACTAAGCTAAAGAATCTGGTAACAATTATCCGACATTGAACTGAAAAATAGATGACAGCACCTATAGCATGTATCCTAAGAAAAAATAATAAAAATTAATAAATTTATTAATACAATACAATAAAAATAAAAAAAATCAATATATATATTCAATATACAATATAAGTTTGTCAAAAAAGTCTTGCGGTATTTTCGCTAGTTGTCGCTGCAAGCGCGTAGTTCTAGTCTTATTCGTCGCATCGGGTCATGCTATATCTTTTTGGAAAGCTCTTTTCACGCGCTAACACGTGTTTGAATATGTTAAAATCGAATACAACCGATTACTAGAAACTTGCCTAGATCGTGAAAACTTGGGTTTTAGGATTCAACAGCTTTGGGCTTCCCGAAAAGATACTACCCACATCTGTGACTTCAAGCTTCTATCAAGACGAACAAATAACCTTTGCTGTCTGACTATGGCAAGGTATCAATTACATCTTGGTGAAAGTATTATCACTGTGTTTTCCAATTCGAACGAGCACAAAATCTTTAATTTTTTCTTAGAGTATGGACAAGAACTCTTAACAGTAAATTCCGAAATGGTTTAAAAACGGTTGATAAACTAGTGCGAGATCAACAAATAAATAATATACTACCATTTCTAATTTTTTTCTCAAATCATTCGGAATTTTGTGCCAGTTTATTAGCTGGGGTCATAGAAAACTGTTTCAATTGTGATATTACTATTTACTTGTTCTTTATCTCAGTCTGTGGCAAAATAATAAAGTATCGTCACATTTCATTATTGAATTTTTAAAAAAAGTACCACTAAAACTCGAGAACACGTTAGTCATATGTAGGGCCTACTTATTTCAATATGAATCTATACATGCCATTAATGATTTTGATCTATATACTACTAAGGATGGAAATCTGTTGCAATGCTTACCGCTTCAGAAAAAAAGAGGGTTAAGGTTAACAGCACTTAGTTTGCGATCACTGCTCATGGTACTGCAAAAACTATGTAGTACTCGACATATGCACATTTCAAACGTTAATTTCACGTTTATGGAAACACATGAAGTATTTACTTGAAGCTAAATTTGAAATTCAGTCAATTGCAGCTCTCAAGGACGAAATAAAATGCAATAGTTCTCTGCTGTCGTATTATAAGTTCAATCCAATAGAGTTTCGCAATACTTACTGTGATATCTGCCGTCAATCATTGCAAATGCCTTGTATATATTTTCTTTGTCAACATTCATTTCACAAAGACTGCCTGCGTTATAATTATAATACAACTAAAGTTGCACATACAAATATTTGTGCTTTGTGCAATGAAAATAATAGATGGAACTTAATATCTAAAACCAATGCAACAGACGATATTTCTAAATCAGACGACGCAATTAATGGAATTTCAAATATTTTTGCTACTGGGATAGTTAAGTTGACAGTTCCGAAAGAGACTACAGGGTTTGGATTTTACAAGAAAGACGAAATATTTGTCAAAAATGCAATGGAATGTACTTATAACCCGTTCGATGAAAATTATGATTCTACTTCAAATTTTTATTGATTGTCTTGCTAATTAACGTGAAAAATTATTAAGTTCAAAATAATTTTTGTAAATTTAAGGAAATTGTTAAAAGTATAATGTCTTTATTTGTATATACCGCTTCATGCGGACTAGTGAACTTTTCGTGTTCACTCGATACAGGCACAAAGAGAACTAAACATAAAACGAATATGCGTACATAGGCAATAATTCTGATGCGCGCAGGCAACTATGTCTTAAGCTACAATTAACAGTTTGTTGCGCGTAGGCAACAAAGCTACAATAGAGTATGCGTTACTGCGTATTATACTTATATATTTCAACACTCCTTCTTAACGCAGATTTCTATTGCATACCCATCATTTGAATAAATTTTTTATGCTTAACTTTACTTAAGTTCTTGGTTAAAACATCTGATATCATATTATCTGTAGAAACATATTCAATATTAATAATATTATTTTTAACCATTTCTCTTACATGATGGTACTTAATATCTATGTGCTTACTACGCGCGTGAAACTTAGCATCCTTTGCTAAATGTTGCGCGCTTTGATTATCGCTATATATCTTGGTTCCAGGTTCTTGACTGAAACCCATTTCATTCATAATTTTTATTATGTACGCAGCCTCCTTAGCTGCTGTTGAAAGTGCCACATATTCGGCTTCTGTGCTGCTTAATGAGACAATGCTCTGTTTTTTGGACTCCCAAGAGAAAGCTGCACCCGCGGTGAAGAACGCCCAACCACTGAAGGACTTCCTATCTGTGCTGTCTCCAGCCCAATCAGCATCAACATAACAGTATATAGGTTTACCGGTCTTCTTGTAGTGTAAACCCAATTCTGTTGCGCCTCTTAGATATCTCAATATCTGCTTAGCACCTACGAGGTGCTCCTGATGTGGATCTGCATTCTGCTGTGCCAGTTTCGTCACCGAATGTAGAATATCTGGCCTTGTGGTGATCGCCAAATACATCAACGAACCAATTAAAGATTGATAGCTGACTTGATTCGTTCGCTGACATTCGTTGTTCGAGCATTTAACTTGGTATCCTGCCTCAAGAGGGATTGCATTAGGCTTACAATCTTGCATACCATACTCACGCAGAAGACTCTCAATGTACTGTCTATGACCCACAGTAACGCTGCCAGTTTCACCTTCACGTTCTATTTCCATACCAAGGAAATGTTTGAGCTGACTGCCATCTACAACGTCAAACTCCTTAGATAAGCGTGCCTTCACGCTAAGAAGATTTTCCATCTTCGAACTTGCTACTATGAGATCATCCACATAGACTACTATGATGTCGATATTTTCGCCGTCCTGACATGTGTACAAACATGGTTCACTGGGGCATGGAACAAAGCCAATTTTTTTAAAACCATGTCCAGTTTCTCGTTCCATTCCCGACCACTTTGTTTCAGGCCGTACAGTGACTTGTTTAGCTTAAGTACTTGGCGTGAAGATTCTTCATTGACAAATCCCTCTGGTTGTCGCATGTACACTTCATCTTGTAGCTCACTGTTGAGATAAGCAGAAGAAACATCAACCTGGTGCATATACATACCCTTTTCCACTGCTAGAGCAATCACCAATCTGATTGTCGAATATCTGGCCACAGGTGAAAATGTATCTGTATAGTTCACGCCGTACTGTTGAGCGCAACCTTTGGCTACCAAACGAGACTTGAACCGATGTATGTTGCCATTTTTGTCTCGCTTCACTGCAAACACCCATTTACAGCCAATTGGCTTATGCCCCTTGGGGAGATCAACCAACGTCCATGTTTTGTTGATTTGAAGACTGTTCATCTCCTTCTGCATCGACGCTTTCCACTCATCTGCGTGAAGACTACTTAAAGCATCATTCACATTTAATGGCATAGCAATGTCATCAGTTGTCATGACATTCAGAGTGTTGTATTGTTTGCGTGGGCGTCCAGGCTTTCCAGTGTGCAATATTTTCGGTCGTCCAGGACCCCTTTTGCTATTTGTAGCACTTGACTCGACTTCGTTTTCTCCTTCTGCAGACTGATAGGACTCTTCCACATCTTCTGCGGCGTCCACTTGTATGTTTTCTTCTTGATGACTCTCTGCATCTGCATCTACTTCGGCTATCAGTACAATATCAACATTGTCGTTGCAAAACGAATCCTTTCGTTTTATGCCATCATCAGTAAAATCCTCTTCGAGGAATATTACGTCGCGTGCCTCAGTTATTCTTCGTGTGCTTGGATTAAACAGCCTATACGCCTTGGCTGTTTCTGAATAACCAACCATTACTCGCTCTTCCCCCTTTGGTAAGAACTTCTTGCTGTGTGTTTTGTTAAGCACGATGGCCCTTGTGCCGAAGACTCTTATATGACCAACTGATGGTGTCTTGCCAGACCATGCCTCAAGCGGTGTCATATCTTCTAATGTCGATGTCTCAGAAAGATTTCGGAGATATGCTGAAGTCTTTATAGCCTCTGCCCAGAAATCCTCCTTCAAACCAGCATGTAGGATCATGCTCCGTGCCATCTCGACTAACGTTCGATTCGCACGCTCTGCCACACCGTTTTGCTGAGGTGTATGGGGTACAGTCAACTGCCTTTTTATGCCGTTGCTCACTAAATATTTTTCGAATTTTTCACTCAAATATTCACGCCCATTATCACTTCGGAGACACTTAATCCTTTTTCCAGTTTGTGTTTCTGCAAGTGTCTTATATTCTTTGAACCTGTCGAATATTTCATCACGTGTTTTCAAGAAACATACATACACATATCGTGATTTGTCATCAATAAAAGTAGCAAAATATCGCGCGCCACCAACTGAGCTTGTATTTATCGGGCCACATATATCTGTATGTATTAATCCCAACACATCATTGATGCGATTCTCAGATTTCTTTGCGAAACTCTTCACTTTTATTTTGCAATTTGCACATATTTCACATACATGGTTTTTCATATCAGAACACTTGGCCAATTTTAATCCGTGCACCAGCTGATTTTCAATCATTTTATTTAGGCTACCAAAATTTAAATGCCCAAGCCTATTGTGCCACTTCATCATTTCTGATATGTTTGCCTTCGCGACAAAGCACTGTTCCTTTTTTGCTTCGAACAAATACAAATTTTCTTTCACTGTCGCCGTCAAAAGTACATCGCCTTCACGATTCTCAATGTGAGCATTATTCTTCACAAATTTCACATTATATCCATTCTGCACAACTTTTGACACAGATATGAAGTTACACTGAAGATCTCGAACGAATAGTGTATCAGTCAAGTCGATTGTGATATTTTTGTTTATCAAACGCACAGTTCCCCGACCATAAGCCTCTATGTAATTATTTCCAGCTAAAATAATTTTCTCTTTGTGTTCTCTCAAATTAATAAAGCTTGATCGGTCGGTACACAAGTGTGTTGTGGCGCCACTGTCCAGACACCAAACGTTTTTCTCAAAACCACCCCTTGTTTTGCTTGTAGCTGCAAACACTGCGTACGACTTTTTACTCTCTTTTTCGCTCTCATTGCTGCTCTCCGCTTTGTTTGAATTGTCTCTAGCGCGACAATTTACAGCTATATGACCATGACGTCCACACGTCCAGCAGCCTTTTTTCTTTGTCTTTTTGTCTTGCGATCCTCCTTTTTCGCTTTTACCGTTGCTTCCTTGGTTCCATTTACCAACTGTTGCGAACATTTTCTGCTCTCCCTTTTGCTCTATGTCTGTTGTGCGCCTTTCACTCTCTTCGAGTAATTTGATTTTTAGCGCACTTAACGTTGGCAATGCATCTCGCGTTTCCATAGCAACCACGAAATTGTCGTAGACTTCTGACAAACTTGACAACAGCAATATTGACAGACACTCTTCATTTAAAATAAAGTCTATTTCACTTAATTTTTCGATCAGTTCTGTAAACTTGCTAATATGTTCTGTCATACTATTTACTTCTTCTTGTTTTATGCGAAGTAACTGCTTTAATAAAGTTACACGACGCGCTGGTCCCGTTGGTATATGTATTTCCTTAAGTTTATTCCAGGCAATTGTTGATGTTGCGCAATTCTTAACATGATTAATTTGCGACGGCTTTATGCACAACACGATGCTTGCAAGTGCCTTTTCGTCTTTTTTATCAAAATCTGCTTTCTGTTCAGCACTGTCTGTTTCGTTTTTCACGACACGACCACACACATACTGCCACAATTCTGAATGTATCAGAATACTTTTCATTTGAACGACCCACGCACTATAATTTTGGTCGTCCAATTTTTCTATCGAGTTCATTATTGAATTCATATTTTCCACGAATTATCTCCAGAATTAACGCACTATTCTGGGCCCATAACCTGTTAAAAGTATAATGTCTTTATTTGTATATACCGCTTCATGCGGACTAGTGAACTTTTCGTGTTCACTCGATACAGGCACAAAGAGAACTAAACATAAAACGAATATGCGTACATAGGCAATAATTCTGATGCGCGCAGGCAACTATGTGTTAAGCTACAATTAACAGTTTGTTGCGCGTAGGCAACAAAGCTACAATAGAGTATGCGTTACTGCGTATTATACTTATATATTTCAACAAAATTGTTTAAAAGATTTCAATTAATCGACCGTGTAATAAATATCTATTAATATATAAATTGAAATATAATTTAAATATTTAATAATATAATTATTACTAAAATTAATAAAGTATGATCATGAAAAAAATTAATTGTTCTTTTAAAGGTGAGGCTCTATCTTGAAGTCCTAAATTAGCTCATGTTGACATTAAAAATTCTAATAAAATTAAAAAACTTTATATATAGAGCTTAAATCCATTCCACTAATGCCATATTAGAAATTAATTAGTTAATACATGTAATTCAGAATATCTTTGTTTAGCAAGAGGAGTATTTTATTATTAAATTGATGGTGAATAAGAAAGTTGAGTTCCATAAAGACTTGCTAATCAACTAAAAATTTTAATACCTGTAGGTACTGCAATAATTATTGTAGGTGATGTAAAATAAGCTCGTGCATCTACGTCTTTACCAACAGTAAATATATGATAACCTCAAACAATCAAACCTAATAAACCAATTGCTGGTATAGCGTAGATTATCCCCAATGACCCGAATGTTTCCTTTTTTCCTGATTTATTTCTAATAATATTAGAAATTATACCAAATCCAGGTAAAATTAAAATATGAACTTCTGGGTATCCAAAAAATCAACCAGAATCTTATATTATTTATCCGAGGGAAAGCCATATCAGGAGCTTGTATAACTACAAATTAAATTATAATAAAAGCATGTGCTGTAAAAATAACATTATGAATTTGGTCATCTCCAATTAATTCTGCTCGAATTAAAATTCTTAGAGATGTCCCCACTATTCCAGCTCATTCACCAAAAATAAAATATAATGTTCCAATATCTTTATGATTTGTAGAAAAAAATCATTGCCGCGATTAAGTGGCTGAAGTTTAGGCGTTAGATTGTAAATCTATTTATAGGAATTATTCTTCTTCATTATTCATAACTGCAATTTTGAAGGAGTAAAAAATTACTAAGGCTTAAAGGAATTCCTATATGTATAGCTTCGAAGCCTAATAGTTTATTTAACTTAAAGCCTTAAAGTATAAAATAAAATGTAAAAATGTAGAAAAATAAGCCAAAAATTGAAAAAAATTTATATATAATATATAAATTTAAATTAAAAGTATTGGAAAGTATAAATTAACTTGTTAACAATTCATTTTGGGTAAAATCCTAAAAATGGGGGTAATCCACCGGGAGATAAAAAATTTAAAAATAAAGTAAATGTTAAAATTGTTCTTCTTATAAATCATGAAAATAATTGATTTAAATGAAATAATTTAAAAATATTATGTATAAATGTTAAAATGAATAAAATAAGAAATAGGTTAATCAAATAGATTCTCTGATTATCAAAGCTCTTAATATTCATCCTAAATGATTAATGGAAGAAAAAGCTATTAATTTACGTAGAGAAGTTTGGCTTAACCCTCCGATTGCTCCAATAATAACAGATAAAATTACTATAGTTAATAATTCATTTTTTAAATTTAAATAAGAGATTAATATTAATAGAGCGATATTTTGTCAAGTTATTAGCAAAATAGAATATATTCATGTTACACCTTCTATTAAATTTGGGAATCGAAAATGGAAAGGAGCAGCTCCTCTTTTTAATAATAAAGTTGATAGTATAATTATTGAAATAAATGATTCGTTAATTAAGCTTATTTTTAATATTAAGAGAATTACATAAAATACCAGAATAGTTGATGCTAACTCTTGGGTTAAAAAATATTTTAAAGAATATTTAGTTGATTAAAAATTATTAATATCTCTTATTAGGGGAATACAAGCTAACAAATTAATTTGTAAGCCTATTCCTAGTCCAAGTTCCTAAACAAGAATTAAATGTAACTGTAATTAAAGTTCCGATTATTATTATTATTAAAAATAAACTTTTTAAAGAATTATTAAAAATTAGAAAGAAAAGGGTTTTATAAATGGGGTATGAGCCCAGTAGCTTATTTAGTTTATCTTTTTATATTTTAGTGTATGATGCAAAAAGTAATTGATACTTTTAGAAATAGTTCAATTATATTATATATAAAATATTAAAAAAAAAACATTACATTTTAATAATGTATGTGGTGTACCACATGATTTATCTTATCAAGATAACGCTTTTTATCTGGCAAATCATTATTAATAAGTTTGTCATATGTTTTTTTTTTTATTATTATATAATATTCTTTAAAAATTATACAATTTAAAAAAAAAAAAGTTTTATTTATTATTAAATAATACATTTTAGTTAAATAAATTTTTTTTTATTGCTAGTTACTACGTGCTAAAAAGTTAAGAATATGGTTTTTAATTGTATCAAAAGAGGACTCTGAGTTGAAGACTCAAAAAAGTCTGTTATAGTCAACAAAGAGAACCCGAAAAGGTTTATACAGAGAATAGTTTTTATTACAAGTATTTAGAGAAAGTGGTGTGAAGTTACGAGTACGTCTCATAGGTACAGATAAGTTAATTTGGCTTAATAGCAGAGATGATTCAATTTTGCCAATTATTAATTTATGTAAAAATAGAACTCCCAGCATCATGCGACGGTTAGTAAGAGAAGGGAGGTTAATTAAAACCAATCTACTGTGGTATGTAAGCAAATCGGTGCCTGGAACCCACTTAAAGCCGCGAAGAGCAAGCAGAAGAAACTTCTTTTGAACAGACTCAATTCTATCATGGTGTACCAAATATTGAGGAGACCACACACAAGATCCGTATTCCAGAATAGGCCGAACAAAAGAAGTATATAGCAGCTTAGTCGTATAGGGGTCGTCAAATTCCTTACACCATCGTTTGATAAATCCAAGAGATTTAGATAATCGAGAAGAATTCCCAAATCGGTGACTCAGTCTAATCTCTCAAGAGAAATCCTGTCGAGCATGTAATTAAATGTGTGAGGCGTACTTCTATAGAATGACATAACCCTACATTTAGAGCAATTCAGAAACAACAAGTTGCATTTACACCAAGCAAAAAACAAATCCACGTCCGATTACAATAAATAAGGAGAGTTGTTGTCATTATATGATAAGTACAGCTTCACATCAACAGCATACATTATTACATAGGAGTGAAGCAGTAAAGGACTAGGTGGCTACCCTGGGGTACACCAGAGGTAACAAAGACAGGCTTAGACAGTGAGGTTTAAAAAATAGGATATTCGGAAATCCACATATGAAGGGTGTGTGGAAATCCGAGGAATCGAAAGCCTTGCTGAAATCTGTGTAAATGACATCAGTCTGCTTTTTGTTCTGAAACCCTTTGATAACAAGGGAGGTAACCCCAAATAAGTAAGTGGTAGTAGATTTCACAAAACTATGTTGGCAGGGTGAAATGATAGAGCTACATGAGTGTTGTAGTTGAGATGTTATTAGCTTCTCAAACCCTTTAGGCATCGCGGATAATTTGGAAATACACCTATAGTTTTTAACATCAAACTTTGAACCATGTTTGTGAAGAGGAATTACAAATGATTCCTTCCAAATGGTTGGGAAAGAGCACGAGTTAACAGACAATTCAAATAATTTAAGCAAGGGCTTACATGGAGAATCAGCACAGTACCTAAGTACACATCCTGGTACTCCATCTGGGCCTGGTGAATAACCAGGCTTCATTAAATTAAGTTCGTCAAGTAACGAACTTTCCAGGATCACAGGACTAAAAATTCAGTTAGATTTCGGCAAGGTATACGGATAAGGGAAGTTAGGAAGAAAGTTAGAAGATGAACAAGTAGTTTGGAAGAATTCTGCAAAAAAATCGGCTGAAGCCTGATCAGTACTTGTTTTCATGTCTTTATAAGAAACAGATGAGGGCAGTAAAGAAGTTTTTCGGTTAGTATTGTCAAAGTTGTAGAACTGCCTAGGATTCTGAGCAAATTGCAAACGACTACGAATTAGGTAATTATTGTAACAACGCGAATTACAAACAACAAAATTTGTTCTGGCAATAACATTCGAACTCTTAAATCTTTTATAATAT
The DNA here is from genome assembly GCA_035045065.1 of Hirtodrosophila trivittata. Classification (NCBI taxonomy): domain Eukaryota; kingdom Metazoa; phylum Arthropoda; class Insecta; order Diptera; family Drosophilidae; genus Hirtodrosophila; species Hirtodrosophila trivittata. Next base: position 26,078 of record JAWNNK010000119.1, on the reverse strand, counting down.
CTAGACTTCACATTTTTAAGCATTGCCAATTCTTTAGAGAAACAAAGAGGTCTATTAGTTCTCCTGGGAAGCTCATCTGGAACGCATTGGTCATAAAGTGATTTTATAAAATTATAGAAGATTGAAGTAGCACTGTTAATGTCATTACAAGAGTACAGTTGCAACCAGTTTGTTACTAAATATAAATTAAGTTTTATAAAATTTGTTTTACGAAAACAGCGTGTTTTAACAACTGGGTTAATAGAACAAAGAGGCTCACATGTAGGCAGTTCAAAAACTAAGTCTAAAGTAGGATGATAGGACTCTTCGGGGACAACTAAAGGACAAGTTTGTACTACAGTACTAGAAAAAGGATCCGATGCAAAAATAAGGTCAAGTAGATGACCATTACAGTTTCGAACTGGATTAATTTGAGAGAAAGACATCTCTAAAAGCGAATTGATAAATTCGTAAGATGTGGATGGCATCAAAACACTTGGAGAGTCAGACCATACCACATCTGGCAAATTAAATTCATCAAATATAAAGAGGTAATCACTACTAGAAAGTAGTGACGAAATGGACTGAATAGCAGAAATATGCTCTAGGTATATAGATATATCGGACTGTGGCGGAATATAAGAGCATTTTATACGCGACAAACGATCGCATCTAAAAGATGTGTATTTATTGCAAAATAAAGAAAAATCTGAAATTTCGGGCTTTAAGGTTTCAGTAAAGAAAAAAATTAGCTTCAAATGAAATACTATCTACGTAAAGCTTATTAAACTTTCAGTTAAGCCCTCTAACGTTCTGATAAGTTATACAAAGAGTTAGTTTTTTGCTACATTACTAGAAGATGAAGATGAAGTACTAGAAGGACTCAAACTCTTTTATAATTAAATCTTGCGGCCAGAAGGTTTTGCAACATATAGTGTTGAAAGCTTCCGCCGGAAACTAAATCTAAATTTATCAACAGATAAATCAGATAGTTTTGACTTCGATTGGATGTAGGACTTAACATCATCAATCGAAGTGTCAGGGGCAAGCCTAGAGATGAAAATTTGTTTTTCAATTGGGACATCTATCAGGGGCTTAGCAGCCCTAATTGCATGAAGGGTAATGGATACGGACAAAGTCTGGGAAGAACTAAGAGCAGTGTTGCTGACCGACGAATCAGTTACAATCACAATCTTAGAGCCCCTCATATGAGCTGGCGAGTAATAACTCGGCGAATAATAACAAACTTACAGATGAGAAAAATATTATTATTAAAAGAGTTAAGTAATATATTTTTTAATGATTGGGGACAACCCGGAGACACCATACATAGGAGTATAGTTTTTTTAAAAGTTTATTTTAAATTTTAAAACTCAAATCTCTGACATTTTAGCTAACAAATTTGTTATTTATGTTCTGGAATAACATATATTTTCAGTCAGCGCTGATGAACAAAAAACATTGTAAGGTTGGTAGCATGATTGTTTTGTATTTATTTTGGAATGAATACAACGATGATAGTAGAAAATAACATTGTTTTTATCGTAATTAAAAACAGTGAACGCCACTAAATATATCAAGTGTCACATCAGCGTACCAAGTCCTCGGGATTAAACATGCCCTAAAAAATAGATAATATATTTTAATAATGGTAATAAACAAATTAAAGATATATACTTACACGAGCACGTCTCAAAATGGAATCCTTACTGGCATCGTATGGATGGTCCTTTGAAGGAATTTCAAGAACAGCTGGTACTGGTGAAGTGTGTGAATCAATAACATGTCGGATAAGTTCAGCGTATGTTTGATTTATCAAAATTATGTCCACGTCATCCCGTTTTAAGAATCGCTTAAAACAGTCTTCAATTTCACTGACACCAGTATCTATATAAAAAAAAGGTTTTGTAAAAGAAGGATCTTATAGCACGTTAAAGTCAATTAGTGAACAAAAAAAAAATAATGATAAATGTAAGAATATCCAGTTAAGTGTAGTTGGGTATAAAGGAATTTTGTTTAATGTTGGCTTTGACCCACCGATGTACACTGTTAAATGCCTTCTTAAACACCCAATGTTTACTATTAAATTTACAAAATTGACCAAGATTGGCCACCTAATACGGTTTAACAAATAAACAATTATGAATAATTCAGCTGAATATTTGTTAGCACAAATTTTAATTGTGTATAGAACAGACACTTTAATGATACAATCAGCTTTGGTACCGTTGCTAAAAACGTTTGCCTTAAAATTGTTAATTTAGTTTTGCATGTGTTCTTCAACCTTATAAAAATTGTTGATTGATGAATGCACTTTGAAGATATGTAGCAGAGGGTCTACAGAAACAATCAAGCATATTTCATTTTTAGTATTCAATTTAAATTTCAGTTTTTTTTAATTGCGCTACTAATTCTCGCTGGAAATTTGTGGCATTGTCTACAAGTATGCACTTGCAAAACTAAATGTAGGTTTTAAGTTGCAGCAATAGGTTAGACATCTGACAATATGTATATACACATTCTTTTTATTCCAATACAGCAATTGAATTTAAATCAAAAATAAAGTAGTCAAGTATACACAACTACGAGAAACCCTTTACCCTGGTAGAATATTCCCTTACACTCATAATGCACTTTGCACACATATACTTACTAATCCACACAAAAGCAAGCCATGGAAAGCACGCATACCAATTCTGTTGCGACATCTCCGTCAGCATCATATTAATTTGATGTTTAAATATGTATATTACTATTATCAAATCGTTATTAATTTCAGCACGACTATCAATTCAGTGTTAACATAGATACGGTCAAGAATTAAACACTAGAGTTACAAAAGTTAATTCAAAATTATGTTTATCGCATTGCGTGGTTGGTGTATAAAATTTAGTACCTCCGGGTTTTATACTCTTTGATATTGACGCGTTTACACGGATGGACGTACGTACAAGCTTAATAATTAATAACACAGTCTTTAATGGTTTGGGGGTGTATAATTGTGTTCCCTTCAATGTATTTGTACACTGCACATAAATCTGATTTGGGCATCTCAGCTTAATTGGTTCAATTAAGTTTTTTATTTATATTACTTACATTTGCGTACCTTCATTTTAATAATTGCAGGGTATTATAATGCATGCGCAATTAAAACTAATGAATAAATTGATTCCAAAATTAAATATTTTTTCTTACTTTTGTCTACGACCATAAAGTTTGGATGACGGTTCTTGTTTATTTCACCAACTCCGCCCAATAGAAATCCCACGCAGGTGTCCTAAAAAAGTGATATACATACATTGTTATTTTAGGTGTACACATATTATTTGAAGCACATATAATATATGTGATTGCCATATTCAAACAATTTATAATAACCCAAGGTACTTTTTCTATGTAATATGTAAGTTATAATAAACCAAAACTATTTTCTGTGATATGCAAAAAAACGATGTAGATTGTAATACATTACGTACCTCATCACCAATGACAGATATCAATTTTCCTTTAATTGCTGAATGCAAAGCCATCATGAATTCCCAAAATTAGATATTTTCACTGTAAAAACGACGTTGCACTTACTCCAATAAAAAGTCAGCTGACAATAGTCACGAGAATACAACATACAAACACTAAAAATGACAAAAAAAAATGAAATATGTATGGTTACCCTAAAAAGAAATACTCACTAAGGGATAGTACGCTAATCACTAGGTACTGCTTGGTTGGTCTCGCATATTTTAATAATTGCAACAAGTTGGGTTTAGGGCATTGAATGAATGAAATAAAAGAGCACCTATTCCAAATGGATTTTTAATTAACAACGGTGCAGAATCACCTGTGATTTAATTACTTTTGGGTAATAGTAATCTTAAAAATTATATGATTCAATACACTTGTGGTGTCTGGTTTAAACAAGATTACATTTTAAGGTTCTAATGATACCATCTAATTCAAAGTGGAGGAAAGTATTTGTCATATTGATTTATTAAAAGTGTGCAAGCTTTTTATGGGAAAATTCAAATTGATTTGCTGAATGCAATTTTAATGAAACGAATTTTATTTAAAACAAATTTAATAAATGCCGGTGCCAAATGCTAAAAATAAAGGCGCGAGCCTTGCGAGTCTCTACGTGGTCACCCTTGATTTAAATAATTTAAATCGGGTACAATAAGGAATAAAAAAATTGTTTTAAAATGTTTTGTTTTTATCACAACTTTTTATCATAGACAACTCTTGATCTTGCTGCAAATTTTATTTGGATCTGATAAATATATATACAAAAGCTATTTAAGAAACAATTTACCACTATTATTATTTTTTTTTATTTATTTGGACTTTACCTAACACTCGAATACATAATAAATTAAAAAAGGATATTATGAACATTTTAAATACAAATATATTTCAATAAAATTGTTTAAAAATTATCCAACACTTGTGTCATGGATTAGGTAAAATCCAGAAATCCCTAATCAGATCAATAAGTGCTAGTACGTAGATTTAATAAAATGAATAGAATAAAAGTTTAAAATGAGAAGATTGAAACATAGAGGTCAGAAGTAAGAGTAAGTATGGTATGCGGGATGACAAAGGACAAAATAAAAGTATTAAAAGATAGAATAAATAAGTGTCAACTTATAACTTATACATGGGAAGTTCGGAACGAATACATCCATAGAGACCTGAACATCCCTCCAGTCAGAGACGTCGTAGTCCAGATAAAAGTAAAGTACTTCATAAAGCTCTCTGCCCATCCAAATCATCTGGCAAGAGATCTAACACGGTTGTCTAGCCGATCTTGTCTTCGCCGCAACGATTTTCCACCCCAACGATAAATACTTAGGGACCAGTAGACTCTAAGCAGTTGCAAATGTAATTGATAATTAATATAGTTTTGTAAGATTTGTAAAATTATTGTTAGTCTCGTAAGAGAACATCCAATAAATAATGCAAAGTAAAAAAAAAAATTTATTACTTGAGGCAAATATTATCTTTTAAGATATAGGAAAATAATTTTTTAACACGCATTGCAAAGAGGTATTATGCACGCGTGTTTACTTTTTCGTTGCTTTGTTTTCTTGAGCCCTTGCTTGTAACTGCGAAAATAAGCAGTTCATTGAGCTTGCGTTCCAAGGTCTAGCTATTTATGGCATATATTTAGCTAAGTTTTTCTGTTTTGTCTTCTTAAACTGAGTGCACAGCACAGTACGCAGAAAAAGTGTAGGAAGTAGGTATGTCTCAGATGACGGAAAAAAAATTCCCTGTGGTAGGAAATAATCTTATAACATATTTTGATCTGGTTTATGATAATATTATCAAATATTGAATAATACATACTTTTAAATTTAAGCCAATAGCTGAAATTCCATTAGTATATCTAATTTAAGTAAGTAATGATATAATGTTTGATATAAGTTAAAAAAAAAATCTTATTCTTGGAAAAGAGGATTAAAGTGGTACGCTGGCTTAGCTTCTTGGTAATAGTATTGAATTGATAGGGTATCGTACAATGTATTAGTTATTCTAATCATATATAAGTAGACTAAGTGAAAACTTTTCAAAGCTAAGTATATTACCGTCAACTTTTTTATCTTTCTTGTAAAATGGCCTTCGAAATTCAATATTTAAAATCGCAAAATGGTATTCGACTGCATTTTCCTGCTTTTATTTTGTTATCTCATCAATATTTAAAAAAAACTATTAATTAATGTATTATTGAATAAAATCAATGCGTAGTATAATAATAATATAATAATATAAATCGATGGACAGACGGTTAATTTAGTACCAATGTACCAAAACAAGTAGGTGATATAAGATTAATACTAAGTCAAAAAATACTAACATTTTATCGAAAACATAAATTGATGTTACTTAAAGCATTTCACTTATATTGGCATTACACATTATACTGGCATATCTTTATATAGAAATAAGTTATAAACATTTCTACAGATCAGAATAAGATAGGCTACCATGCCATAATTTCAGATTAAAGACAGCAAACTTGAATTGAAATAAAAATGCGACAATGTAGTTACCTAAAAAATTATCATACCAAAAGGCTACAAATTATTACCGTTGATATTGGTATGTTTAACACGTACATATAATATAACTAGTTAAATTTTTTTATTTGTACATATATGTACATAAGTGCAGAACTTGATAGTTCACAAAACTATTCGAATTTAACGTACATACATTAATCCATCACAGTGATGTAAATAAAGTTCACACCAATTTTATAAAAGAATATGAGGATTGAACCCATCGGTGCTATCACTGAGTTTACTGGATATTATAAAAGAAAAAATTTGTTTTAAATAAAGAGCCATCACTGGAACAATCGATAAGGACTAGAAACCATATTGCAAAAAAATATCGATAGCATTGAACTTTTTTCAGCTCAATCGCACATATGGTGAACAGTCCCGCGTGCCTTTATCAAAATATTGTGCGATGTTTGGAATTGTGAATATATTTGAGACTCTTACCCAAAAAGATAAAGAATATCGAAATGTTTATTTTAATCTCATGGACCAAAATGTTCAAGGAACTGTGAGTTGTAATCCAAGGTTTATTACACTGGACATATTTAAATATTATGACAATTTTACAGAAAAACGTGGCGTCGATGGCACAATCTATTAACACTTATCTTCCAAAAGCTGAGGGTCGATTACTTGGATTACGTTTGCTAGTCGAATATCTTAATAAATGTCCACAAAACATTCTTGACGAAAAGGCTCGTTTTTGGTTAAGTACTGTAATAAAAGCGTGCAATGCAGCTGAAATCAGTTTATATGGTGAACTCATCTTTGAGAGCTTGGGTATGTTACAAAACGTTACAGATTACAATTTGCAACGCTTATCCTATGAAATTTCACATTCAAATTGATGTATTCATATTAAACTGTATGTTGCATGTTAGAAATAGAATATCAAGAATAAGTTTACAAATTTCGTTTTTCCGCTCGAAAACAAATTTTCCAGTAATCAAGCGGATTGAAAAAGAACACAGAAAAATATCGGAAAAAAGCGAACCGATAAGAGAATATTAGGGTTAAGTTAAATGAGGTATTAGAGTGCTTCGAACTTAGATACGGGCATACTGAAGCGACAATACTCAATCGGAAGAATTTTAATAAGCTTTGATAATAGGTTAGAGTAAACTAAGCACCCTTCAAGACATAAATTATAAGTCAGTTTACTAATTTTCAATTTATTCATATATTTTATAGCATTACTTGTAATAAAAATTCAATCTGCACCTGAATTAGCAAAATGGTTTGGAGCCACTTATCTACAAAAACTTTACGAGAGCTTCAGCATTTTGGGAAAAGAAACCACTACATCCTGCACGGTTTCCGCATTAAAACTAGTACAACAATGTTTGAAATATTATCCCGGTCCTAGTAGATCTGGAAAGATACTAGTTACTCGATTTTTAGTAAAATTAATAGACAGCACCATCCCCGATGTGGTATATCAAAACGGTAATTGTTGGTTACTGCTGCAGCAGGTACGCGGAAGTTTGGAAAACGCTGGAAGCTTTAATGTTAAAGCCCAATGGGAAGATTTTCAAATACGTTTATTGGGCAGTCTTAACTCTCTATTAAACGAAACATTTCCATACAATACTTTTAATTTCACTGTTGTAACCTCTGAAATAGAATATTTCACGTTGGATTTTCAAGGAGATCCAGTTGAAAGAGCCGCAAATGTCTTCAGACGATTCTGTAATCTCGTAGAATTCCTGAAAATTGCATTGAGGTTGGTTAGTTCCAATAAACTTAAATAAGAATAACTGTTTTTATATCTTTACAGTCAGCCGTATCCTTCAGTAAAAGTAGTACATCCAACGAAAATTTTAAATTTTATTCAACGTGGTTTGGAAATAAGCTACGCAAATTGTATAGACAATCCACATATTGATAATATGTGTTTCGGACAGTTTTTACCGCAGATTCATACAAAATTAATTGAACTATTGGAAGTCTTGATTGACATGTAAGTAACATATACTAACACTCCATAACAAGCTCGTCTGTGTTAAAACTACAATTATAATTAACAATTGTCAATTTTTGTATACACATATATGTATATGTCAATATATATATATATATATATATATATATATATACATTTATATAAACCCCTGTACGTTAAATCGGAAAGTTTGTTATTTCAAGTATTCAACTTAGAACACAGTCTAGGTATAAATGCATTAAAAGTAATTATTTATGTTAACAAAAACAATATGTTGTTATTTAAAATAAATAAAGAATACTTCAAAAAGTTTTTAATTAATTAATTAAAAAAGTCTTTAATTGCAGTTTGCTTTAGTTAACTTACTTTCTTCATTGCAGCTTTAAACTGCAATTTCCTTAAAACTAAACACTTTGGTACAATAAAATTTATTTTAATGCGCCCATTCAATACATTTTTCTAACATACTAAATGTCAAAATACTAAGACGTTTGCGTCGAATACACAAAAATTACTGCAATCGTAAACTGACTTAAATATTGATAATTCAAACTCCGATAAATCGAATCCCTTAATAATTCGCAACAAACTGCTGGTTCTTTCATAAACTTTGTTTATTCATAAAATTTCCATACATTCTGGTCCCTTTTTTCATTTATATTTTATTTGCAATTCAATGAAGGTAGAAATTCTTTTTTATCGTAATTAATTTTTGGACTCTTAACCCATTGGAAAATGTATGAAAAACACTTAGGAGCTTGTGCAAATGTCGATCTGCCTGTCTGTCCGTTTGTTTGATTGCGTTAATTCATAACACTATAAGACCTGAAGACCCAATTTATGTATGTGATTTCAGTTTCTATATATAGGTCAATCAAAATAATTGTTTTCAACTTAACCACTGTTAATTTTAGCCCAAATACTTCCCTTTTTAGTTTGATCAGAATTTTTTTTTTTTTTAATAATAATAGTGTTTGATTTTAATACATATGTGAATTAAAATATTAAGTTATGATAAAAATCAATATATGGAAATCAACTGAAACGTAATTTTTCACATTTTATATTTACAAAAAGTTGCCACACGCATCTTAGGACCAATTTTCGTATGATGTTAGCCATCCTACTGGAATCACTGAAAAACTCAAAGTCATCAACACCTGAAGGATCTTTAATACAGTTTATGTAAGTATTGCAATCTATTTTATATTGTTCAATTAATCCATAATCTTGGTCCATGCTGAAGAAGTAGTCATCAAGTGTAGATTACATTTAAAGAAATTTTTAACAATGTGCAGTGTAAGGGTCGCACCAGCATGTATTTGAAATTTAGAACAGTGGCTCGTTTATTCAAATCACGTTACGAAAATCATAATTTTTGTACTTGGTGGAAAACGTGTATTATTTTAAATATCCACAACACTTAAAAAAAATGTTTAAAAAAAATAAATAAGTCCTTTAATATTACCATATATTACAATAAATAATTTAAAAAAAGGAAATTTGTACGAAAAAAACAAATTTTGTTGTATCATTCAAAATAGATAAAGTTTAATCGTAAAGAAAAAAACTGTTTTTTTTTACATTGCAAACACTTAGATAACAATTTGGTGTTTGTTCATTAGATGCTATAATTATTTATTAAATATTATATATATTGTAATATATATTATATATATTGTAAGAAATATTTATATATATATACATACTTATGATTCTAGAATACTTACAGTATTGCATTTCATTATCTTCTTATTCCGATCGATGTACGAAAGTAAAATCTTCATTGTTGCTCTACTCTATTGGTTTTTAGGTTTTTTGTTGATTATTAAGAGAACCATATACAAAAATAAAATTATCCCAATATTTTTTATTTTTTCAGCTGGCTAGCAATCAGTATCTGTAAACTTAGTTTAAATATATTAGGTTACTATATTTGCAACTCCGCTTCGAAACCTATATTTTATTTCAAAATCTTTAATTAGCTACAGCTCTATTTGCCCTTGCAAATTCCCTCTAAAAAATATGTATAATTTTTTCGATTCATAAATATACCTTATATATTTCACCTATTTAAAATAAATATTTATATTCCTTATATATGTTTAAAATTTCATATGTATAACTATTGAAAAATATTTCAAATTTTAATTTGTCTTGGTATTAGGATTTCCTTTTCGTTGCCTAATATGGTTATAGACAGTCTATACAAAACCAGATTGCGGTACAAACAAATGGGTAGACACCATAATTGAAACAAAGAACACACTGGGGAATTGATCGTTAGCTGTGCGATATACATGTTATTATATTAGTATATATTTTCTCTTAAAATTTGAGCTATATTTTAAAAGTTTTAAAACATAAACAAAAAATATACAAAAGGTACCTTCAATAACAAATGAATCTTATAAAAAGGAAAAGGTTGTTAAAACGTAAAAATTGTATAAAACCTAACATTTGTATATTATTTCGGATTCAATGTTTTTTTTTTTATCAAATCAGTCATTTTGAAGTGGCTTTTAAAGCGTATAATCGTGTTAGACCGAGTTCGTGTTAAAAGAGTTCGTTTATTTTATTGATTTTTATATTAATTGTTATTTACCATGTCAAAAATTTGGGTTACAACAAAGTAAAGATTACAGCAAAGAACTTGATTTTATTTTGGGGCAGTTACTTTTTCTCTTGTTTGTTCCATAAGCTTTTAATATAATACAGCTTTTACCAGCTTCTCAATAAAAACAACATACAATGAAAAAACTCTATTTATGCCACTCTTTTCTTCAGTAGTGTGTTAGTCGCATTTTTAGTCCAATCACCACCAATTAATGCCCTCGGAGTATAAGGTCTCTCAAAGCAACATTAACAAATATTTAAAAAAAATCCCAAATTTAAAAAAAAAAATAGAAAAATGTATGCAAATATCAAAACCATGTCTTTAAACAAATAAAATACGTCAAATCGCCACAAAACACCACAATAACATTATACTTATAAAAACTCATCACAATTTTAGAAAATGTTGAATTCTCTTTTAATATTATAGAACATCTTTTCGACTATTCTCAACTGCTTGATAGCCTCAAAATTGACTTCCGCAACAACATATCGATGTAAGACTATACACATATATATTTTTTAATACCAGAAGGGAAAAATTTCTTAATGTAATTTTATAAAGTACGCTTAAAATTATACTTTCAGTGTAGGTAAATTGTGTAAATATCTCAATTATAGCATTAACAGCACGACAAAATATACTAACGATTGTATCGTCCATGGCGCATGATTAGCCCATATAGTATAATAATATACTAAAAACAATAATTACACGAGTTTTATCAAAATATATAAACAAATTGCATTACTTATTTATATGCATTATATTTCATATTATGGTTATTTTGTTTTCTACTCCATAGTAATTTTCGAACTGAGGTGTATAGAGTAACAATAGTATGGCTTTCTGCTTTTGCTGAAGCAAACGGTTGCGATTTAATTATGGAACGTCTCATAAACGAAATATTTGAAGATGTTTTGACTCAACAACCAGACATATATTTATTGGTAAGTATTTTCAATATGATTGTACATCCTGGTATTTTTAATATTTTCACGTTCCAGTCCGTCCCCCCTAACAAAGAATTATCTACGAGGGACAAAGACATAACTACCAAGCGAAAAGGTACTCTTTGTGAACAAGCTTTCCGTTGTTTGCAAATAATTTTGGTTTCAGTTGGTTATTTAATGCAGCCTGCACTTCTCAAGGTAAGCTGTGCATAGCTTAGAGCTTGGCATCGTTTTCACATGCACACTATTACGCATAGTTATTTTTCTTTGAATTACGAACCTAGGTATTCGTTAATTATATTTACAATGAACGGTGTTCGAGCTTTCCAATTCCATTCAAAATAAGGCTTTCTATTGAAGGAACCAACCGAGCTGATTCCCTGTACCTCCCAGTGGTACAGAACATACTGTGGGTGTTCATTAAAGTTCGTGCAATGTGGATAAACTTAAGTCTCCTAATTATTCAACCTATGCGAATATTTCCTATTTCCGACATGGCCGGGGAGAAACTGTGCTACATCAAAGATTAATTCTCTTTCATGTCAATTCCAAGGAATTAATTTGTGTGTCCTATTTCTCTTGGTCGCATCTAACCGTATCTGCCATGTGTCTATTGACGGCTGTCAATCTGTCCTCCGTACCGCTTTCTTTGGCGATGCGCTCGCATTGGTCGAATGCCAGATATTCATCATTTAACTTTCTACGAAGCTGTTTACTTTCGATTAATACGCGTATATTGGTGCTGCATATATCAGTACTGAGCCTATTAGTCTTGCCACGACCAGACGCATTCGGACAGGGGGCCCCCAACGTGGGGAAGAATCCATGAAAGAGTTGCCTGCATCTTTGGTGCCTTCTTAGATACGAATTGTATATGCTGCTTGAAGCTGGTTTGTTATCTAACATGATTCCCAGATATTTTATCGAGTACGGCGAGCTATGTAAGTGGTCCTACTACCGACCTATGGAACGCCTTCCAATACTCGCGATAGGTAGTTTGATATAATCCTAAAGAGGTAAACTTCGAAGCCTTGTCATCCCATCTCCATCAGATCCCATCAGAAGTTGGTTGTACCCCAATTCTTGGCAACACCTGTACAGCCGTCTTAAGGAGGCAGATTGGTCTGTAGCTAGATTGATCACCGATTTGCTTATACTCTTTTGGAATGAGGATAAGGTGTTGGAGCTTTTACCTTGATGGAAAGTCTTTCAATTTTAGACATTTGGTGTAGATTTCAACAAGCTTATCTTTTCTTAATGCTATTGCCATCTTAACGTTAGTGTCTGGGACACGGGCCTCATTGTCTACAACTAGTTACCATTTTAAAACTTTTAAGATTTACTGGTGGAACGGTCTTCAAGATAGGAAGGTGGTTCACCTCTCCTCTGTGACGCTGTTTTGGCAGGACCAGGCACTGACAATAGAGCTGTGGATGTCTGGGCGTGAGGGCCTTCTTGCTTATACGATGATTGTTAACCGAGAGGTAAAACAGGCTTTCTATTGTGACTTATCCTCTGTGTTAACGCCTTGGTATTGAAGCATCGCATGCATTTGTAAGCACTCAGGCAAGCTGCATATTGTTCACGGACCGCCTATTCTACTCGATGTGGTTGATACTGACTGCGAAGCTTTGTCGCTCACCCAACTCTACCGCTCAGCCATTAAAGTCGCCAGCTATGACGAGAAAAGGTCTGCTACTTGTATTCTCCGCAATGTCCTTAATCACGTTACAGTTCACTTCATAATTTTTTGGAGAGTGCGTTTCTAAACAGGGGAAACAAGTGCCTGCGGTGTACTTAGAGTCTATATCTTTATCCGTACAGAATATAAAATTTGGTTCCTTTTGGCAGTCTGTTCCACACTGCCGACCCAAGTTGGAGTGGTCTACCTTGGTCCTAAACTGCCTCGCTATGTGACACCTAAAGCTCTTGGTTATAGGTATATGCTGGAATTAATTCTACCTACTGACAGGACTTTTTAAATGTTTTCTTCTGGCAGCTTTATAGACGCTGTCTGAGTAAAGTCGTACGCAGTACGAAGGTATATGTCATATAGCTCCATGCTTTCTATCTGCAACTGTGTTTTAAGGACTTCACAGATATTCCCTTCGTAGTGACCTTGTCCAGGTGCCTGTTTTTCAGTCATAATTCACTTGTTTTGGTGGTGGAGAAGAGCTACTTAGAGAGATCCTCGGCTAAGTCAGCATTGCTCCTTTCACCATCTGTTTCTGTATCTCGCCTAATGGGAACCTAGCCAATGTACCGCTTTTCGCAAATGGATTTTGGAGTATTCGGAAATCATGTCAATTGGGTCTCAACTCGCAAGCCGTTATCATTGGCCGTAGTACAGTTGTTTCAATATTCCGTAATTATCTATGCAAGCAGTGAGGGAATGAGAAGGGTTGATCCTTATCCGAAAAACCATTTATGCACCATATGCTAGAATACCTAGGGCTTATAAGTTTCAGTACTGCGCTTCCAGTATTCAATCCCTGATCTCGTTTTTGTTTGGTACCCACGGGCTTGGTACTCACATCCGGGGGATACCTTGCTTATTGTTGGAGTTCACGATCTTCTTTACCTCCTTTATAAATCAAGTAACCATTGCGAGGTTAATTGCTCCGTCATCCGGCCTACAGGGCTCATCTCCAAGCAGACTTCCTCGTGTCACTTAGCAAGTAATAACTTTCTGTGCTGGTATTCGGAAGCCGCGCTCTACACGAGCCTGGGTCGCCTTCTCGTAACTCCCGGAAATCATCACCTACGAGCTTAATGACAGCATCATCCGGCCTTAAAGAGTCTCATCTACGAGCAGAACATTCCCGTGTCATTTAGTGGCGTTTTACGCAAGCAATTTGCTGTGATCGTATTAAGTAAACCGCCCACCAGAAGGATTTTCTAAAAGTGAGTGTATTAGCGTGTACGTGGGTTACAGGATTTTCGTAGAGGGGTACACCAGCAGATCGCTGCTACAACATTCCAACTTGTCTTTTATTTGAAATACCTTAATGAAAGATACTAAGTAATCTAATTTAAAGACTAAACTAATATTTTCTTTACAGAACATATTAAACACTATACTGGAAATTGGAGTTAAGATGTATGAAAATAGTATTATCCTGCAATATCCTTATAACGACTGGAATTGTCGCCTCGGAATATACAATACACTATTCGCATTTATTGATTTCAGAAATCGTCTGAGTCCTCCTCCCAGTGAAATTATAATGTACATATTAAATGAATCTACCAAGAAAGACCCATGCTCTGAAGTACGCATTCGTTGTAAGTGTATGATTGAATTAATAGAAAATTCGCTACATCCGCAAAAAGAAAGTTTATATTTCATGATCAAATCACAAGACATACGGGGTGCATCGATGAGTACTGATCATGATTTTCAGCAAAATGTATCTAATTTTCAACCATATGAAGCTCCGCAAAAATTGGAGAGTTATAAAAGTTTCCGAGTAGAGGAATTTACTACTGCAAATGAAATAAACACCAATTCAATCCCTCTTAAAATACAGCACAAAACAGGAATTACCACCGCAATGAATGACGAAGATCAAGAGAGTGTATACTCACCAGTTAAGTTACGAACTGTTTATGAAAAGTTTAAAATTACGTCAAATCGACTTACATGCAATGGTGGGCAGTGTAGTAACTCGATTCCAATTGAACAAACCAGTAAATGTGGCGACAATGTATATATTGCTGAGTTAGAAGCAGCATTCGTCGATGAACTGAAATGATAGTGGCTTACATATAAAATCATTATAACTTGTTAAATTTAACTCATTTGTGTTCGTAGTTTTATACCAACAATTAAATAGTAGATACTAACTAAATATTTAAATGTTATGTTATTAAAAATATATTATATTTACATGCATTGTAAAATCGACAACCTAATTGTTCTGGCGTTAATAAACGCTAACATGGCAACAGGCTGCAACAAGACTAACAGTAACCTGAGAATCTTTGCATTAAAAATAAGTGGTGATAAAAGGGCGCATCATAGAATACCTAATTTTGCTAAATTAAAAAAACAAACCGACTTATTTTAAGATAACCAGGTCTGTTATTATATGTAACCACAGGCTAACTAACTACCGCACACATTACATATACAAATACACAAGAGAAAAAGTAGTTGTTTTTTTTACAATGACAATAATATTGTTTTGATAAACAATTTTTATATATTCTTTTACTTTTTTTTTGTCAAATTGTCGGAGTGCATCTACATTGAGCTATGGGTGTTTCTTTATTTATTTACTAAAGTCAACTAAGAAGCTGACTACGAACTAAATTTAAAACAATGAAAAAAATACAAAAAAGAATAATAATGAAAATTTAAGTTATAAAATGAAAAAAATAAATAGTTAAGATTAAAAATAAAAATAAAAAATTTGAAAAAATTTAATTCTGGGGAATAAAAATATAAGAAAAATTGATTTAATTTAAATCCATCCAACATTTATCGAATGGATTGGGGAAAACCCAGAAAAACCCAATCAGATCAATAAGTATTAGTATATACTATTACTTACATATATACTATAGCAATATATATAGAGCAATAGTATATAGAAGCATTGTATGGGAGTGGGAGTGGGAAAGGATTTATACTAAGGTAAAGAAAAATAGAGGACTTTACAGAGTGAAGGGATATTTCTCTTGAGAACACGTCATAAAGCTAATTAAAACTTACACATAAAGTATGCAACGAGCTGTGTAAAGCATAATCAGTTGTGCACGTAGGAAGGGCAAGTAGAATAAATTCCTAGTTGTTCTACGAGTACAGAAAAATTGACACGACCTAACAAGTAAGAGGAACTAATGTCACCATTAATCAATTTGTATAGAAAAATTACACCAAGAGTTTTTCTACGATTCAATAACGATGGAAGATTAAGGAGAAGCCTACTGAAATACGAAGGTTAACAAAGGTTATGGTCCCAATTTAATCCACGTAAAACAAACAATATAAATTGTTTCTGAACAGACTCAATGCGATCCTGGTTGGGGATATACTGTGGTAAACAAATGCACGAACAGTATTCCAGGATCGGTCGAACAAGAGAAACATACCAAATTTTTGTGGTGAAAGCAGCATCAAATTAAACCAACGTTTAATAAAGCCAAGTACGGCCTTGGCCTCATTTATAATAGTGGAGATGTGCAAGTTGAAGTTCAATTTGCAATCAAATAAAACACCAAGGGGTTTCACTGTAGATATTCGATTTAAGGGAGTATTATCGATCGAATAGATACCTAAGAAGGGACTAGTTTGACTATATGTCATAGACATACACTTTGCGCAATTGATTCGCAACTGATTGGCCGTACACCAACGTTGTATTGCGCTTAAATCATCTTGTAGAAGATTGTGAACAAGGCGATCAGAATATGAGAAACTTTACATCATCTGCATACAAGAGAACATGTGAATGTGATATAATAGAAGGTAAATCGTTAATAAAAATGGTAAATAATAAGGGTCCTAAGTGACTACCTTGAGGTATACCTGAAGTAGCAAGAACTGACTTCGAAATAGACGACCTAAGTAGTACTTTTTAGGTGGGAACCTATACAGTCAAGCTTGGAGAGTAAAAATCAGAATCAGGTTACAGAATCAAAGGCTTTACTTAAATCCGTGTATATGACATCAGTCTGCATTTTCAATAAAAATGCTTCACTTACCAAGGTGGTAAATTCCAGCAAATTGGTCGTGGTGGAACGACCCTGTACAAAACCATGTTAGACAGGAGAGGTTATTGATTTACAAAAATGCTGTAAAACAGAAACAATAAGTTTCTTAAACAATTTAGGTATAGCAGATAACTTTGCAATACCTCACTTAATTATCAGAGTTACTACCTTGTTTGCAGTGCGATATGAAAATTTGCAGATTCAAGGGATAGATTAAAAAGATTTTGCAACGGTTCAGCTAAAGAACTATAACAATTTTTAAGGACACAACTGGGGATGTTATCAGGACCAGGTGAAAAGGAATATTTTAGGATATTAGGGACACTAGGGAGCTGTAGGAAATACTGGGATTGGCAATATTGTTAATGGGTAAGATGTTATGAGGGTAAGTTGAGTTAATGGAGGAGACAGGGGGTGAGTTATTTGGAAAAAATTTGCAAATAGCTCAACAGCAAAGGAGTCGTTCCAGGTTTCATCTATCCCAAGAAAAAAAGAGGAAGGTAAATTTGAAATTTACGCTTCGAATTTATAAAAAAATTTGTTTGGTGTTACGAGTAAACTGTCTTTTGAAAGGGACGGAAAAGTTACCTTAATAGAAACAATGTCAACACCAGTGGGTACAGAAGATACAATTCGATCGGACTGGAATGTGGATTTAGTGGCAATAAACACGCCACCTCGACGAAACGATTGAAACGATCCTGTCTGTATAAAGTATAACAATTTGACAAAATTTCACAGTCAGACATGACAGGTGTCAGACAAGTCTCTGATAAAGCGATAATGTCAGATTGAAAGGCAAAACTACTCAAGTAGAGGTTACTAAGCTTCGTTAACAGTCCTATAACATTCTAAGATAGGTGAAGTAATCGCGAAATCACAAGATGGCGCAGGAGAAATATCAGCGCCCAGATTGCCTGACAAGGCGATAATGAAAGGATGGGCGAAACATCCAAATGACGAGAAGTCACCAGTGATACTAAAGAAGATAGGGCAGCGTAGAGGGCTTATTTAAATATAATGGATGAGGATTGGGTGGGGACTCAAATTTATATTCGCTAAGTATTTTTGAACTTGAGTCAAAATCTTTTAAGGGATACTTAGCCACACTATAATGTTTTGAAAATTGATTTCTCACATGATTATACATTTTGAAGAAATCAAATTGCATGTCGAAGCATGATGGACAGGCCCAATTCGAGCCACCGCAATCTTTTTTGGAATTACCAATAAATTTCAAAAAATTTTCACCGTCGCGACTATTAATACCGGTACACTTAGTATGCATAATATTATCAATAATAGCAAAGCCAACAATGGACAAATTGCTGTTTGGGCGACCCATTAACGAGCTTGCAGCCTTTCTTTCAGCACGTTATAATAAAGTTAGTAGGTTTTAAGAATAAAACTTAAATCGGTGCTCTCAAAAATAGACAAAGTTTGTGAAGTTCACTCAAGTTGCACTCAAAAAACTAGAGAGCGAGATGGAAATAGCTTGAGAGAGCAAAGCACTAACCACAAGCACAGCAATAATGCCAAAAAATTGAATTGCTGGAGTATTGACGCACTCCAACTGACCAAGTGAGCGAACAACACACGTGTGAGCTTGAACATCGGTTCAGCGAAAGTCACAAGCAAAACAAACGCGCACAAAGTCTTGTAAAGTCGAGCGACGAAATATATTCGTAATGCAAAAACAGAAACAAAAATATTCGGCACTGACGCGCGCCTAGACGAGAGAGCGAAATGAAATATTGTGAGATACTAGCATAATCAACACAATACAGCATAAAAGCCGGGAAGGTAAAATTGCATTAAATATCTACGCTTCGCAAGTAAACAAATGAAGAAGCATACAATAACAACACACTGCGAGAGCGCGGTGCAACGAAGAGCACAAACAAAGACATTTATTTATTTATTTATTTTGTCAGTAGTAGTAGCTTGCCATAATTTATCTTCTCTTCTTCTCTATATTGCTACTTAAGCACCGCTTGTTTACTAACTATATTTCAACTTTACTTAAATTGAGTGAGAGCGGAATATTGATACTTCCCATTTGAACGCTTCGAGGTAGGTTTCAAAAGGCTCGTATTTATGCTATTTTTCGTTCAGTGTTGGGGCATATAGTCCGTTAGTTTTTCAATGAAATAATGTTATTGACAAAAAACCATTTTATGTATTAACATAGTATGTATGAACTGTATACACTAAATGAAACGTTATCCCTTAAAAAAAAAGTTCTGTTACGATCCTCAAATTAGGTTGTTTACATGATTTAATAATTTAAGTCAAATTTCTTTCCGATGAGAAATTATTATTTTAAGTTTGGAAAAAATAAATCGTCACTCGGGGCTAAATTTATTGAATAGGTCGTATGAGGCAGCAATTGGTAGCCCATTTCATGAAAGTTCGCTATAGGGACTGCACGTGTATGCACCCATGCATTGCCTTGAGAGATAAAAACTCTTTATTGCCAAATGCCTTCGTTTTTTCCTTAAATCATGTGATTAAATGCGGTTGAAAAACGATATTATCAATGCTTCTTGCACTCCTCTCGCTCTTTTTGATGATCCAATCGCTCAGTCACAGTTCCAAGTGCTGGCTTGCATAATATAGTAATTTGGCCAGAAACTATATTCACGAACTATACAAGCATTTTAATGCAAGCAAAACAATCTATGATAATCTCCTCTCTATAGAACTATTTATTCGTGTTATATGATACCGATAATCTATATCTGTGATATTAATAACCATTAAAACTGTGCATTTAGCTAAATGTTGTAACTATTTCTTCGTGTGACATATTATAAAAATCATAGTCATATGTATGAAAGTGCTTGTAGAAAAGTTGCAAGCATGTGTGTTTTCTCTGTTTGTCAAAGGATACAACATATAATTTATTAAAATTTCGTTTATAATAATTACTGCACGACAAGTACACACTTCGGAGCTGAGAGTAAATAACTAAGTTATAAATTTATTAATTTGCTTCGTTGCATTAGCGGAGCGCTTGCATTAGTTTCCTGGTGCTGGGTGATTGTCTTACTAAGACGAACGCTGTCCTCAGACTTCCTGAAATTTCAGGGCTTATGGTCGATGATGATCCCATTGCCGGTTACAACGGGTTGACTTCAAAATGCCTAAAGCGTTCAATACCGCTAATTTGTTGTCACAGTGCATACGTCGAATCAAGCAGTTGATGGCTGAAAATTTCATACAGGTTGGTGGTGGAGTTGTCAATTACAGTGTCGTGACGGCCAGCGATCTGTAAGAGTTGCCCAAGCTGATGCTTTGTTGACTTAATTACGAACTACAAAAATTAAAAACAATAAATATGTTTATACTAGATTTATAAGTGACAATAGTATTTAATATGTTACAGTGATTTGTACAAGGTGTGTCTCAAAAGTTTCCGAGCTGTTGGAATAAAATTAAAACTACAATAGATTTTTGAGTATTTGTTTTTTTTTTTTTATTATTTAAAGTAGTTTGCCTCCAACTGAATACACTTATTAGCTAGATCCAATAACATTTCAACTGAGTATTTTAGCTCGTTGGCCGGAATGACCTTTAGGACGTCGGTGCACACCTGTTGGATGGCGTCCACATCAACAAAGCGCAGCCTTTCATAAATAATTTCAGCTTGCCGAGCAGAAAAAAGTCACATGGTACCAAATCAGGCAAATCAGGCACATACGTGGTTGACGGTGAAAATCCGATTTTTGTTCAAAACATCGGTCACAAGTGTCAATGCCAACTTCCTTCTTCACGATATTCTGGCCGAACTTTCTGTTGATGCGGAACAAATCGTGCACACACTTTCCTGAAACCCAAATGATCGACCAAAATGCGATCTATTGAGTCTTTGGACAATTCTAATTCCGATTCCATGAGCCGCAATGACAATTTAGGCTCATTTTTGATGCATTCACGGACAATTTTGATTGAGATTTCGGCTGACCCGAACTTTATTTGTCATTCAAGTCTTCCCAACTGTCTTTGAAACGCGTATACTATTCGTAAATACTGGTACGAGATGGACAGTGATAAACTTTTTTCATCAATTCGTGAGTTACGGTAAAATTTTACCAAGCTTAAAATGGTGGCTCTGGGTTAACACTCAGTTTTGCACCGATGACATAAACCAACTGTCACATTAGACGCGATAAGTCCACTTCCACTGTTCCAAATGTCATGAAATTTGGAGGGAATGTCAATGAAAAAAAATGCCCTGGACAAAATCTTCGGGAACTTTTAAGACACTCCTTGTATAAAATGCTTATTGGTTATCTGACCGTCGGTTTCTAAAGCATGAATGGTCTGTGTAGATAGTGCATCTGCAACAAAGTCTTCCTTTCCTGGCATACCGTAATGCGCGTCCGTAAACGCCTTCCACCTTTTGATTTTCACGATTGGGTTCCTATCTGAAACGCAAACGATAACGGCTGATGATCTGTATAAATATTCAGATTTTGGACACCGATAGATAGTTCCTCAAACTCTTAAAACCTATACAATAGCCAGAAGTTCATGTTCGTTTGTTGCGAAAGTAAGCACTCAACCTTTAAAGACCTACTAGTGTAACATTTATATCATTGTAATAGGCTTACCGTTTTGCGATAGAACCGTTCCGAAGTCAAGTACCGAAGCGCCTATAGTTAAATGAAAGGGGTTTTCGTAATTAGGATAGAGCAACATTACATTATAGACGCTGTCTGAGTACACTCGTACACAATATGAAGGTATATGTCATATAGCGCCATACTTTCTATCTGCGTTTCTGTATTTTAAGGACCTCATAGATATCCTCTTCGTAGTGATCTCGTCTAGGTGCCTGTTTTTCCAGGTATAATTCACTTATTTTGGTCGTGGAGAACAGATACCCAGAGAGATCCTCGGCTAAGTCTGCATTGCTTATTTTACCTTTTGGTTGTGTATCTCACCTACTGGGAACCTAGCCAATGTACCGCTTTTCGCAAATGGACTTTGGACTTCTTGTGAGTATTCGGCAATCATGTCATTCGGGTCCCAACTAGTAGTAGCACAGTTGTGTCGATATTCCGTAGTTAACTATGCAAGCAGAGAGCAATGAGAATGGAAGGGTTGACCCTTATCCGAACAACCATTTCGCCAAATATTCCTTCGCTACCTGAGATATTAGAATACCTAAGGCTTATAAGTTTCAGTACTACGCTTCAAGTATTTAAACTCGTTTTGTTAGCTAGCTTATTGTCGGAGGCCACGATCTACCTTACCTCCTCAAGTAACCATTGCCAGGTTAATTGCACCGTCATCTGCCCTACAGGGCTCATCTCACTAAGCAAGCCATAACTTGCAGTGCTGGTGTTCGGAAGCCCCGCTCTACCCGGGCCTGGATCGCCTTCTCGTTTTTGACTGGCGCGCAGAAATCATCAACAACGAACTTAATGATAGCATCATCCGGCCTTTAAGAGTCTCATCTACGAGCAAAACATTCCCGTGTCATTTAACGGTCTTTTACGCAAGCAATTTGCTGTGATGGTATTTAGTAAACCGCGCATGTGGGTTACAGGTTTTTCGTAGAGGGTTACACCTTAATAATAGATACTTAAATCTTATTTAAAGACTAAACTAACTATTGTCTTCACAGAACATATTAAACACTATACTGGAAATTGGTTAAGATGTATGAAAATAGTATTATCCTGCAAGATCCTTATAACGACAGGCATTGTCGCTTCGTAATATACAATACACTATTCGCATTTAATGATTTAAGAAATCAACTGAGTCTTCCTCCTACTGAAATTATTATGTACATATTAAATGAATCTACCAAGAAAGACCCATGCTCTGAAGTACACGTGCGTTGATTGAATTAATAGAAAATTCGCTGCATCCGGATGTTTACATTTAATGATCATATCAAAAGACATACGAGGTAAGTACAGTAAGTACTGATCATGATTTTCAGCAAAATGTATCAAATTTTCAACCATATGAAGCTCCGCAAAAATTTGAGTTAAAAAAAAAAAAAACACTAATTCAATCCCTCTTGACATACAGCACAAAACAGGAATTACCCCCGCAATGAATAACGAAGATCAAGAGAGTGTTTACCCACGAGTTAAGTTACAAACTGCTTATGAAAAGTTTGAAATTATGTCGAATCGACTTACATGCAGTGGTGGGCAGTGTAGTAACTCGATTCCAATTGAACAACCCAGTAAATGTTTGTACAGTGTATATATTGCTGAGTTAGAAGCATCATTCGTCGATGAACTGAAATGATAATGGCTTACATATAAAATCTTTAAAACTTGTTAAATTTAACAAATTTGTGTTCGTACTTTTATACCAATAATTAAATAGTAAATACTTACTAAATATTTTTATTTTATGTTCTTACAAATACACTAATTTACGCTTGCTTTAACATGCATTGAAAAATTGTCGCTTGAATTGTTCTGGCGTTAATAAACGCTAACATTGCAACAACGGGCGCGCTCAAACGAGACTAACAGAAAGCTGAGTATTATTGCACCAAAATTAAGTGCTGACAAAAGGTCGCACAATAGAATAGCAAATTTTGCTAAAAAAAAAATAATCTAAGCTGACTTATTTAAAGATAAGCAGGTCTTATATTCTATGTTATCACAGGCTCACTACACGCCTACATTCGGCGAACGTGTTTTAAAATGACAATAATATTATTTGAAAACAATTTATTTATTTGTTTTTTTAACTTTTGTTTGTCATACTGTTGGAGTGCATCTACCTTGAGCTGTCTTATGATATAATCTAACTATGATTTAAATCTTCCTCTTTGTTGCATATTAATTTGTTGGCAGTACCTTGCCATTATTTCTATTCTCTTTTTTTTATATTGCTACTTATGCGCCGTTTGTTTACTAACTATAATTCAACTTTACTTAAATTGAGTGAGAGCGACACAATGGGGAATATTGATACTTCCCATTTGAACGCTTCGAGGTAAATTTCAAAAGTAAATTTGCTATTTTTTGTGCAGTGTTCGGGCATTCACTTTAATTGGTGTCAATGTCGTTCCTTAGTAATAATACGAGAGCAGGTCAATATGTCCGTTAGTTTTTCAATAAAATAATGTTATTGAAAAAAAACCATTTTATGTATTAACATAGTATGTATGAACTGTATACACTAAATGAAACGTTATCCCTTAAAAAAAAAGTTCTGTTACGATCCTCAAATTAGGTTCTTTACATGATTTCATAATTTAAATCAAATCTCTTTCCGATGACAAATAATTTTTTTAAGTTTGGAAAAAAAAATCATCAGCCGGTTTGGTTTCGTCATTGGTAGCCCATTTCATGAAAGTTCGCCATGGGGACTGCACAAGTATGCACCCTTGCATTGCCTTGGTAGATAAAACCTCTTTTCATTGCCAAATGCCTTCGTTTTTCCATAAATCTTTAATGCTTTAATGCGGTTGGAAAACGATATTATCAATGCTTCTTGCACAGCTCTCGCGCTTTTTGATGATCCAATCGCTCAGTCACAGTTCCAAGTGCTGGCTTGCATAATATAGTAATTTAGCCAGAAATGCAAGCAAAACAATCTATGATAGTCTCCTCTCGATAGAACTAATTATTCGTGTGATATGATACCGATAATCTATATCTGTGATATTAATAACCATTAAAACTGTGCATTTAGCTAAATGTTGTAACTATTTCTTCGTGTGACATATTATAAAAATCATAGTCATATGTATGAAAGTGCTTGTAGAAAAGTTGCAAGCATGTGTGTTTTCTCTGTTTGTCAAAGGATACAACATATAATTTATTAAAATTTCGTTTATAATAATTACTGCACGACAAGTACACACTTCGGAGCTGAGAGTAAATAACTAAGTTATAAATTTATTAATTTGCTTCGTTGCATTAGCGGAGCGCTTGCATTAGTTTCCTGGTGCTGGGTGATTGTCTTACTAAGACGAACGCTGTCCTCAGACTTCCTGAAATTTCAGGGCTTATGGTCGATGATGATCCCATTGCCGGTTACAACGGGTTGACTTCAAAATGCCTAAAGCGTTCAATACCGCTAATTTGGTGTCACAGTGCATACGTCGAATCAAGCAGTTGATGGCTGAAAATTTCATACAGGTTGGTGGTGGAGTTGTCAATTACAGTGTCGTGACGGCCAGCGATCTGTAAGAGTTGCCCAAGCTGATGCTTTGTTGACTTAATTACGAACTACAAAAATTAAAAACAATAAATATGTTTATACTAGATTTATAAGTGACAATAGTATTTAATATGTTACAGTGATTTGTACAAGGTGTGTCTCAAAAGTTTCCGAGCTGTTGGAATAAAATTAAAACTACAATAGATATTTGAGTATTTGTTTTTTTTTTTATTATTTAAAGTAGTTTGCCTCCGACTGAATACACTTATTAGCTAGATCCAATAACATTTCAACTGAGTATTTTAGCTCGTTGGCCGGAATGACCTTCGGGACGTCGGTGCACGCCTGTTGGATGGCGTCCACATCAACAAAGCGCAGCCGTTCATGAATAATTTCAGCTTGCCGAGCAGAGAAAAGTCACATGGTACCAAATCAGGCAAATCAAGCAAATACGTGGTTGACGGTGAAAATCCGATTTTTGTTCAAAACATCGGTCACAAGTGTCAATGCCAACTTCCTTCTTCGCGATATTCTGGCCGAACTTTCAGTTTTTTTTTTTTTTTTATTACTTTGCATTATTTATTGGATCTTCTCTTACGAGACTAACAATAATTTTACAAATCTTACAAAACTATATTAATTAACATTTACATTTGCAACTG